>OVAN01008505.1:0-18065 GCA_900406275.1 Anastatica hierochuntica | reverse complement strand
TCAATATGCATGAAGTAAAAAGAAAAACATCAAAACTAAAAATAGTATTAGCACTAAGCCCCTCCCCCGGATTTAAATTTCACCGTCTCGGTGAATCCTAAGCCGTGAGAGTGACTAACACAAAACACACATAAACAAGAAAAATCATGCAATGGTATTAACAATGGAAAGTGTAGGTGTACCTTGTAGACAACTCATATGTATGAGTGTCTTGTGGATCCAACGAAGGAGTCGGACTCATTGTTTTGCCTTGATCGTCGTGGCCTAGATGAAGAAGGGCCAACGGGGTCTTTTCCATGCCTCCTCTGGGATGGCTCTTGGTATGAAGCTCTCGGGTGTTGCATTCTTTGCTCCTCTTGCTCCCGGATTACCAACGGTGGGTGAGCCACCAAGTGTCTTGGTCTTTCTTGGTTGTGACCAATAGAGATTTCATCTTCCACTTCGTCTTCACTTGAAGTGGCGTAGCAGTTATATTTATCACTTTTCTTCATCTTCCTCCATAGTTTGGTGAGGAAGTTCCCTTGCTTCTTAATTACTTTCTCTTGATCATTTACCCGCTTCTCCAAGTACTCCTTGTACTCACTCTTTTGGTAATCTTGGGGTGGTTCTTCGTGTTGGTAGTTGAGATCAAAGGCACATTCGTTTTCTTGGGTTGGTTGATCTCCGGTGGGATAGGACTTGTAAAATCTTGGCTCGCTCGGTAGGGAGTGAGGATTAACAAGTAGGTGTTGTGGTAATCGGAACGAGAGGTTCTCGTCCTTGGTTGTCATGGTATACTCTTGCAAAGGCAAGTAGCACGCTCTTTGTTGCCTTTCCTCGTCAATGAACAAATAAGTCACTTGGATATTAGTGTACCCTTGGTATCTATAGAGAAATTTCTCCTTTACCAAGTGTTTCATGTCCATTCTTCTTTCTCCCTTCAATCTTCGGAATTCCCCGAGGTTAACTCCCGCGTGGAGAAATAATGGAGTGAGGAATCCGCCTATCTTTATCAAAGGCTTGTCCGCGGTCCTCAACTCCTCATTGTAGTCCATCATTTCACAAAGGAGGACACCTCCATTTTTCACGTTGTTTCCCTCGAGGTCCGCTATTACTTCTCCACTTTGCTCTCTCATCACCGTTTTAACGCTTTGGAATATTAGCTTTAAGCTTAGTTGGCTCACTAGCTTTGGCGGGCTCCTTCCCACAAACGTGTTTCCAAGCAATTCTAAGAGGTATCGAATTGTTGGGTTTCTAACTTTTCCTAGCCTTGTCGAACCTTCCTCATATTTTCCAAAGGCTATCCTTTCCCAAAGCATTCTCGATTCTATCCCATACCCATATCTGAATTCTTCCTTCGTTTGGTTGAATCCGTATACTTGACAAACCTCCTCAAGCGGCACTTTGTAGAGACTCTCCTTGATTCGAAATGTGAGGTATGTTGAGCTTTCATGAGGACCACGTCCTTGCACCATGCTCACCGTGGAGAGAAATTGGAGAGTGGGGTCCCGGTAAGTTGGATAGTTCATTGTTAGGATGTTCCCAATATCCATTTTCCTAATCAAGTATTTCACTTGATTGTGTATCTCCATGTCTCTCAAACATCCTCATCCGCCCAAGTTGTTGCAATGACCTTGGTGTTCTCTTGATGGTGCAAGTAAAGGCTTGTTTCTTCGTCATACCAACTCGAGTAAGTAGCAAACGCTTGTCCACTTGGTGCCATTTTTTGATCTACAAAAGAAAATAGATTTTGTGATTTCAAAGTCTCTTTAATAAACGAATGTAAAAGGCCAAGAGGAATTTCAAACGTTCATGAACAACTCATGAAAATTCTACATTCCTAGAATGCTTTCTCAACCAAAACATTCAATCAAAATGCTATATCAAGAGATAGACGGGCCGAAATTTCTTCTCAAAAATCAACAAAATAATCGGCCACCTACATTTAGCATTTTTAAATTTTCACGAATTACCGAAAGATGCAAGTGTTATGAATAAGATACTTAAAAGATAAACCATGAGGATGACCATTTTAGACAATTAAAGACCTTAACTAAACTTGGATAAGTGTGCACTTAATATAATTTATCCAAATTCAATAGTAATGGACAATGCTCAAGGTTTCAACAATGATCATTAAACAAAACAAGCATTCTTATCAACACAACAATGCAATGGCAACTTAAATGAGAGTTCAAAATCAATCCTTTAGCCTATTAATGCTGAAAATATTAAGCCATAAAGGAAAATATTTAAAAATTGCAAATTCTTTGAACTCTTCATGCAAAACAAGCATATGCACCAAAAATTAAGCATAAGAACCATCTAAACAAATTTTCCCTAAAATTCACTCAAGACCACTATTCATTAGCACTATTCACAAAGAAAAAAATGCAAGATTCAAGAAAATTTAGTTGTTTCAAAGAAGAATCAACACATGAAAACTACACAACTAAGCTCTATCTACCAAGAACACTCACAAAAAACATCTAACTTCTTTCTTTTCCACCAAAATCGAAAATTATCATCAAGGAAAGGAGAAGTTTTTAGTCATACCTTTGTTTTCTTGGTGCAAATGTGAGTGAGAGAGTGTTGAGAAATGGTTTAAACTCAAGTGTGAGTCAAAGAAGAAGAAAGACTCTACATGGCATAGAAAGTTTCTCGACACATTGAACCATACCGGTTAAATGTGGTTTTGGTTTTCTCTCTGGTTTAATCCAACTCAATTGTAAATCCCTAATTACATGAAGGGATAATTGGTGTGCACAGAGAGGGATGAGAGGAGAGACGAGAGTCTCTTAACAAACTCTAGTTTTCATCGTCTTCCTCAAGCTTTTCAAGTCATTTTTGAGAGCTTGTTCCTCTTCTTGATATAGTGGATTGCTGGATCTCTCCAGCCCCTTAGATGTAGTCGTTCCGGTGAACTCAGGGTGAACAATCATCGTTGTCTCTTTCTTTATTCTGTTCCTGTTTTCTTTGAGTGAGATGATGAGCGATGTGTGACTGCGAGTTCCATAATTGAAGCGATCAAACCGCAACAATTGGTATCAGAGCTTGGCTCTTCGATTTTATGGAGATTTTGTTAGCTGAGAAGAATGAGAGGTTAGCCTTGGTGTTTGCGACATCCATGGCTTTGGTGATTCAAGGTTTCACAGTCTCAATAGCGACGAGGATAGTAGAAGAAGAATCAAGAGTGATTGGCTACTGGTGACACCGTGATTTCGAGAACACAGGAAGAAGAAAGAATCGTAGAATGGAAGTGGCGATTCATGGCTTTGCAACGACGAGGCTCGGGTGAAGCTGAATCGATGGTAGAGATTCAACAAGGAAGGAGGCTCATAGAAAGGCTGATTCATGGACTTGATATCATCACGTCAAAGAAGAAAGAACAATAGGATAAGGTCTCTTTGGATCTGTGGCATCGATGTCCAGGAGAGAGGAGCTGAAGATGTTGAATCAGAGATTGATTTTAGGTTGCAAGATGTGAAATCCCAGAAGATTCAGAGGAGGTGTGAAGGCTATATAAAGAAGAAATGGAAGATGTACAAAGGCCGAAGCATCCTGAAATCTAAGATGATTCAGAGGAGTTGCGAAGGCTCAACCATAGAAAGGACGAATCGAGAGTTCTTTGATTCTACAATAATCGCGACTTCTAAAGAGAATCATAAGCATCTGGTTTGTGTGAACATTACGACTTCGTGGGATCAATCAAAGGAATCTTAGACATCATGATGGACTCATGTTAATTATCTGGTATATGGCATCTCTATTGGTGGTATGAGTCGATGGTCACATTGAATGATAAAAGTCACCATGAAAGAAGGAAGAATGTTATGTGAATTGTTCCTGGTGGTTTCAAGGGTATTTAAAAGAGACAAGTTGTGACGTGTAAACCTTTCGGTTGATGGTTTCAAGAGTTTGGAATCATTGAGCAGTAAGTTTATTTTTCTCTCTTGGTTAATAAGGAGATATTTGTTCTTGCAAGCATGGTAGAAGTGTCTTGCAGGCTCTAAAGATGATTCAAGCACAAAAGAATACACATTCCGAGGCTTATGCAAGAACACTTAATATGTGATTGGTGTTGCACAAATCAGTTTTGAGGATGGTTTCTTCATTGGTTGAATATAGTTTCAGATTCAAGGAAAGCATGAGCAATGGTTCTTTGGCTCAAAGGTCATGAAATATGAATCTCTTGATCAATTCGTCAAGGCTAAAATCTTAAAGACCGGTTCGGTTCTGCTGCGATTAGAAGATAACAGTGTAATGATCGGTGTTGGTGATTTCTCATGCTCATGGTCTGCGTACTCACGAAAACTGAAATCTTGGTCGGACACATGTGGTGCATACTGCGTTTACAAAGGATTTTCCAAGGTTGTACTGGTTTCGAGTTGTTTTCTTTGGTTAAATCGGTTTGTAAAAGGCTTGGTGCATTGATTGGTGTTCATATGGTTTTTTGCTGAGATATTTGATGTTAGTAACACAAAAAGATCAAAAGACTGAGGGACGCCTCAGGAATTAGATTGGTGTGTTGACAAGTTCTTATCTTCAGTTACAGTTAAGGGTCCAGAGAAAAAGAGTATTGCAGGTAAGTGTGGAAACAAGATCATAAAAGTTTTTTTCGGTCAAAGACAAGATAAAGAGTAGAACACAGTCTGGTAGTAGATTATGAGAAGATTTGGTGCATGGACGGTCTCAGTGTTATGGATCAGGTTTTGAGCATATGTCAATCTCACAGGTGATGAATTTGAAGCTTGGAGCAATCTGGTACATCTAAAGGAAAAAAAATTGGATCAGATTGCAGGGTTTGTGGGGGCTTAATTCATTGCACGTTAGTGCTAACAAAAAATGATGGTTTCTCATAATGAACAAAGCCAAAGTTCATTAAAGGAAGCGTGGCGAGTCATCAAGTTTGGCACATAAACATAGTCATGGCAAAGAATTGTGAAACTGGTGGAAAAATCATCTAGCCATTTGCTGGAACAGATGGTCTCATGTGGGTTCAACACAAAGAGAATGGACAGGTTTCCAGCTCTCTCGATTCAAGGTTCATAAAATAAAGAGGGATATGGTTGCTGATGATAGGCTAGCTTAGCATGGAGATTAAAGGTTCAAGATGGAGGAGTTTCTTTTTGGACATAAGTGAAGAAGACACTAAATCTGTTGGGTTACCGTAGAGTGGTTTATGAAGGTGTCAAAGTGTGGGAGGCTATAACATATCACTTAGTAATCAATGGAGTCGATGATGATTCAATTTGGTGGTAAATAAATCAGATTGGGAAGCTTTAAAGAAGCAAAGTTCTTGGTGGGTTCTTCTGGTGCAATGGGCTAATTTGTTTTGAGTGCAGGAATATACGTCAAGGAGTTGACATATAGTTCAAGGCTATATTTGGACAACTTGTGACAGAGAATAGAGAGTTGGTCAAGGCAATAATTCATAAAGGGTTAATTCAAGTAGGTGGAGCAATTCATACTCAAAAGGATATTGTTCATTCCAGGTGGAGTTATGTGCTATTGGAGGCTGTATGGTTAATTTCCAGGTCCAAAAATGATCTAAACTTCGTTAGCTCAAGGAGAGGGTCAAAGGTGGTGAACTCGCTGCTGGATTTGACTCATACATGGTCGACTTGTAAAAGAAGACAGGAAATCCAAGAACATGTCAAGGTTAATATGATCAAGATCTTCGACGTTTTTTTGTCCAGTATGAAGGTTGCAAGGCTCTACAAGAGCTGTCACATGTTTTACACTTAGCAAGAAGAACCGGCAGCTGTGTGCAACTGAAAGAATGATTCAGATGGGTATAAATGCTAAGAAAACAGTTCATGGAGACAAGTAAAATTAGTGAAGATTCTAGTTATGTCTCATTGCATCATAAGTGGAGTTGATGTTTGAGAAGAAACTTATTTGTACCAAGGTCTAAAGGCACATAAATGCAAGTACCAAAAATTTCTTTTGGTGGTCTGCATATGGTTAAATACGTGCAGGAGTTTCACATGGTTTGGAGAAGTTTTTGTATCGAAAGTCTTCACAAAAGGTGGAGTTGTGAGGCGTGTTCTGTTGTGGTTTCAACTGCGGTACAAGATGGTTTTCAAGGCTGTTTCTTAAAACAAGTTACTGTAAACTCAAATCTCAGGTTTAAGAAATGGTTACTAACTATTTTAGTTGAGATTGTTTTGCAGGTTTGAATCAAATGTGTTTTGGAGTTCTGGGTCCGAGGGTTCGGGCGTACATTAGTAGCATCTCTTGTTTAGTAAAGGGTTTGCTTAATTGGGCGTACATGTTCTTGTTTGATTGTTGTGCGTTTAATTAAGTTGACTTTGACCTAGACCGTATCAGGGGTATTACGGGCTGCTTGTGGAAAATGTGTTGCTTGTGTCTGAGTTAGTGTAAGGTTTCAACAGGAAACATATTACTTCGAGGGGGCTAATTAAAGTTGATCTTCGCAAGGCCTTTGACTCAGTTAGCTGGGATTTTAGATTGCAGATCCTAGAAGCTGTTGGTTTTCCTTTTAAGTTCATTGGTTGGGTCCATCAGTGCATGACTACTACCTCCTTCTCTGTAAAAGTCAATGGCGAGCTGTGTGGGTAGTTCAATGGGATGAAGGGCTTGAGACAAGGAGACCCTTTATCTCCGACTTTCTTTGTTATTGCTATGGAAGCCTTCGGTAACCTTCTAAAGAAGAGCTTCTTGGAAAGGAAGATTGGCCTTCACCCCCTTGGCTACAATCCTGAGATCACACACCTATCCTTTGCGGACGATGTGATGATATTTTTTTGATGGTTCTCTTGCCTCTCTCAAGAACATTGCTGATGTACTAAAGACTTTTACTCAAGTTTCAAGTCTGGAAATGAATAGAGAAAAGTCCAATCTGTTTAAGGCTAGTACTTCTCCAAAGAATCAATCAGCGCTTGACAGCCTTGGTTTTTAGTTAAGAAACATGCCGGTGCATTACCTGTGACTGCCTCTTCTCCATAGAAGGCTAAGAAGGCAGATTATTCGCCTCTGTTAGACAAGCTCCACGCCAAATTCAAAAACTGGTCTACTAAGTTTTTATCTTTCCCTGGTAGGCTACAATCGATTTCTTGGGTTATTTATGGCCTTGTAAACTTCTGGATGCTACATTTGCTCTTCCAAAGGGCTGTTTGAAAGAAATAGAAATGATATGCAGCAAGTTTCTGTGGAGAGGAAATCTATCATCGCAGAATACCCCTCGAGTAGCATGGACTACGATCTGTATCCCTAAATCTGAAGGAGGTTTAGGCTTGCGTAACTTTTCCCTTTGGAACAATATCCTAAACATGCATCTCATTTGGTTGATTTTCAGTTACAAAGACTCTTTGGGTGGCATGGACAAGAGCTCACATACTTAAGGAAGACAACTTCTGGTACACAAAAGGAAAACCGAACCAGTCTTGGATGTGGAAGAATTTACTTAATTAACCTGAGACCAATGGCAAGAAACTTTATTGGTTACCATGTGAGGAACGGAAGATCGATAAGGTTTTGGTTTGATAGTTGGACCTCTTTAGGTCCTCTGATTGAGGCTACAGGTTCAGAGGGACGAAGGAGGATGGGCATTCCTATAAATTCGACAGTTGTTAAAGCTACAACTTTCGACCACTGGCTCCTGCCTTCCTCAAGGGTTTTTGATCCAACTGTGAGACTTTTCAGCTCTCATATCAGGGAACTTCAGCCCCCATCAGCTTCTGCAGGCTGTGATCACTTCACTTGGGGCCCTCCTAACAAGAGAAGACGATCATTCAGCACTCAAATAACATGGAAGGTCGTTCGACCAAGGGCAGAAAAGAAGCAGTGGTACAAAGTTGTGTGGTTTAAGAAAGCAGCCCCTAAACACACTTTCATTATTTTGACAGTTAACTACGACAGATTGCCAGTGAGAACAAGACTTGCTGCGTGGGGTATGAATGTCTCAACGACTTGCGCTCTCTGCAATATGATCCGGAGACCAGAAACCACATCCTCCTCCATTGTCCCTTTGTTGCACAGGTCTTGTCTAAGGTTCTTAACAAGCTACGTCAACCAGCAGTTCTCTTCCACACTTGGGACGCTTTGGTATCGTGGATGTTAGGTGTAACTGCTGGCACTTCAAAGACATTAAAAAGGATGGCATCGCAAGCAACTATATACTTACTTTGGCAGG
This sequence comes from Anastatica hierochuntica, assembly GCA_900406275.1. NCBI lineage: Eukaryota > Viridiplantae > Streptophyta > Magnoliopsida > Brassicales > Brassicaceae > Anastatica > Anastatica hierochuntica. The sequence continues at coordinate 9,928 of OVAN01008505.1, read as the reverse complement.
AGAGAAACAACAGGTTACATGGGAGACCTTCTTTATCTTGCTCTCAACTATTTGCTCAGCTTGATAGACTTCTCAAAAATACTCTCTTGGCGCATCTGAATAGCAACAATTGCAAGGGACTGCTTCTCCTTTGGATAGCTAACTAGTTAAAATTTTAAATTACTTAATGTTTTAATCTAGTGAATCAATCTACCACTTTTTTTGGGCAATGATTCCTTATATAAATTTTGTAATCCTCTTGTTCCTTTAATATAATTCACATATTATCAGGAAAAAAATCACTAATGTTATTTCTCTTTTAATATATAGTACGATAGGATTTTGTTATAAAAAAAAGAAAAGATATTTTCATATGATTGTCCGATCAAACTATCTAGCACATTTGTAAAATTTATAAGCTAATCATGCATTTTCTTTTGTATGCAGAATGGGTTTCTCATGAAATATTGCTTTTGGTCCTCATGTGTCCTAATTTCAGCTTTGACAAGAATGACACAATATTATAAAAACACAAATACCCAAGAAATGCATAGAATGTGATATTAATATGGGTTTTGATCTACAAACATAACTTATTTGACCATGTATTCGAATGCACGAGATGTGCATTCTGAATAGTGAAAAATATATAAAACTCTACATGACCAAATGGATTAAATATCAAGCAAAAACAGGCAAGCACATTATGATTAACACATCCATCAATTATTAATCAATGAAACCGAAGCTTTCTTTGTTTGGTCTCAACAAGGTAATTTGAAACCCATGTAACTACCAGAGACAAAATCATTCCAAACATCAAGAGCTCCATAGCTTGTCATCAACACAATGCTTAAGGCCATGACAATGCCAACCGAGAACACAATGATGGAAGCCCTTCCATACTCGGTTATAACCTTTTGGACCACCATTAGTCCCACGAGCGAAGCCACAAAACATACAACCGCGAATAGACTTGCGGTTCCTGTATGTTCCATGCCTAGTAACAAGTACTGAATAGCCGACATTGTTGATGAAAATAGAACCATGAAAGAACAAGTCGCTGCAGTTACCTAACAACAAACAAAAACAGAGTCTTGTAACTTGAGAATTAGGAAAAAAAGAAAACACATAGTGTATTCTGATCAAGCAAAGAACTTATGAATTTACCTCTGGAGCGATACCGACTTGGAGAAGAAGAGGGCTAATAAGCATTCCACCTCCAATACCGAAAACACCACCCAAAACTCCAGCTAATAGAGCCATTATAGGAAACATACACTTGTTTGATCGTCCTCCATCATTTGATCTCAAATCTTCTACGTCCTGCAAAAGCATGCAAAGCCAGTTATCTTTGTGATTTTCAAGAGCTAATTAAGTGTTTATTGGAGTTTTGTGTAATAAAACCTTTACTGAGACATGATGATCTGAACACTGGTTGCTTTGAACATTGTCACTGAAGCAGATCCAGAGAGTGAAGAAAAGAGTGAGTGGTATCTGAGTTGATGAGAGGAGCCAATACATGATTCCACAGGGCTCGATAGATATGATTCCCTGCAAGTGCAAAAGTAGTAAGTTCTCAAGTTAGTAAAAGGATAGCCATCAAGTCTTTTCTGTAAAAATTTAATAAAAAATTTTAATTAAAAAGATGTATTCGTGTATCGTCGAGACTATTCAACAAAAGTGAGTTTAGTGAGACGAGTAAATAAATGTGACCAGCAAATGAAGTCGAATCCAAAGGAAAATGACTGAAATATTTTGATGGTTCAAGAGAGATTGCTTCAGTGGCTAGATTTTCAAAAGAGAATCTACCCTACCCAATTTTTTTTTTGTCGGCAAACCGGGCCACAGTAGATCGGTCCGGTGGCCCTAACCCTATTAGGGGGATTTTTTCCCTTTACATACGAAGGGTCCGGATCACAACAGACCGATCAGATAGTCCATAGCCTCTCATACGGGGCCTACGCGCATACATGCGCGACCGGAGGTTCGAACACGTGAACTCCGGATTTAGTTAGAAGGCGCTCGGCCACTAGGCCACGAACCCTCCTCAATTAAAATAAAACCATAACATAATAAAATAAAAGAATCTTTCAAATTCAGAATAAAAAGTTAAACCAAGATTTTTCCTTTCATACAAAAACAAAATAGTAGCCCAAGCATCTTTGAAAGGGTAATAATACTAAAGCATTTTAAAAAGTGCAAAATCTTATTGAAGATTGTAACAAGAAAAAGACACGAAATTGATGTTTGTACTTGTTTCCCATAAGACCAAACTCAAAACCACATTATTGATGACCTGTCTTCACGTGAACAAAAGTTCGCTATCGCTTTTTATATAAAAATATACTCCATTAAAGATGTTTTAAGAAAACATATTAATTGGTTAAAAAAAGGCATGACATGAAGGTAGCTGAGAACAATTCAAACGTGCTTTTAATTTACTTCTCTTGTAACCTAAATCTTAAGTCTCTCTCACCTAACTCTAATTACTTCACAAATTATTTTTTCCTTATGTATTCATAACTTAATCACCACCAGTATTTATAGACGTGAATGTGTTGTATTTACTACACTTGACAAGGTTTTGAAATACATGTTCGCTACAAGTAATAGAAGTATACGTAGTCAAAGCAAATATTTGATTGGTAAATTTAAATAATCTTTATACAAGAAAAGATTATTTAGAAGACAACTACTTGTGAGTTATGACATTGCATTCTCGGTCATATATATATTTTTTTGGCCACTTCAATGGAAAGAGAATTATTTTCAAGTACCAGTTTCAGGAATTTTTTTCTACTGATGTTCCATTTAATCAATTACTTAGAAATTTTGGCTAAAAGGTAATTTATGAAATGACATCTACTACTACAAGTTGTTTAATGACAAAAAGAAAATGAACATATATATCGTGTCAAATATTCATATTCACTATTCAAATAGATAATCATGATTTGTTGATAAGCAGATAAAAATTTTGCAAAGTTGCAACCCTTTTTGGCTTTTCGTTTTTCCTTCAATACTCAGATGTTTTGTTGTCTATCCCAAAATCTCTCAGTCTAGAAACTAATTAAAAGCAGATCTAATCTAATAATAGTAAATAAGATTCATTAACGCAAAACTAAATAAGTAAATTAATTAATGTTAATATACCTGGCCGTATTTGTTGCCGCGAAGAAGATAAACAGCAAAGTAAGAGAACCAAATAATGACCAAAACTCCAAGCTTGATCCATGGGAACCTCTTTGGTCTCTCGTAATCTCCTAAAAGAGGTAACTTCGCACTCTCGATCTTATCATCTTCTCCGGTTCGATTCGATTCTCTGACTCTCACCATCTCTGATTCCAGTCTCCAGTAATAAATACCGTTTCCGAAAGTCTTGGCAGTGGACCACGCGAGGAAGACGGCGAAGAGAATAGTTATGAGCCAATTAGGAAAGACGAGGTTACATATGACTCCGATACTAACTCCGAGAAGCATACAAGGCTCCAACAACAACGCTAGATCGAAATCAATCAAAGTATTGCCTCTGTTTTTAACGAAGAGGTTGCATCCAACGTTTGCGATGGATCCGCCTGTAACCATAAAAGCTGAGAAACTGGAAGCTGTTTTTAGATCGAGTCTCGCTACGATCGTCATTATCGGAACGTATAAACCTCCGCCGCCGATCCCTCCTGCGCTTGAGATCGATGAAGCCAGGAAAGAGAGTATGGCGGCCATGATTGTTGAGCTTGTTAGCTCGATCTTTGGTTGGTTGAATTTCGCCTGAAAATCTAGCCATGAGCTTGTTTTGTTCAAGATTTGATTGACCAAGGAAGGTTCTACATGTTCTGCGATTGATGGTCTTAAGATGATGAAGAAGGTGAGAATTATTGGGACGAAATTGTTTCTCATTTTTTTAGTGAGCTTTTGGATTATTTTTAAAACTTCTTTGGGGCTTTTAGGAGATATTGTGACTTTTCGTGTGTGTGGAGCATTTCTGTTCGTAGCTTTTTTTTTATAGCAGTGTCTGGGGAGAGAGTGATGCATGTAAAAGGAAAAATAAAAACTAAACAGATATATGAAGAAAAATAAATTAATTAAATAAACAAATCAACTCAGAACAAAAAAAGAAATAAACAAATCAACTCTTGGCAAGTGGTGAGATATTTGGAAAAAAAATACCATAAAGATCTTGTCCGAACTATGTTCCTTTTTAATACTAACAACATGATTAAGTACCTCCGAATTTTGTTCTAAAATGATGAGCTACATTTTTTTTGAAATTTAAGGTGACATATAATATTTTTAATTGAGTTCTACTTCGTTAAGATAAAAACAAAAATATATTTTACCTAAAATTATATAAATTATTTATCAATAAAGATTTGATGATACATATTTAGTTTACGGCTCAACTTCTCAAAATCTATTTTAATTATTTACACATTATCAAATACCTTAAAATATATTTATATTAGAGAAATGATTTTGCTTTTTTTTAACTCATTTTTCTTCTAGATTTATAAATTATTGAATAAAAAGAAATGTCACCAAAAAACTGAATAAAGAGAAAAATAAATATATAATTGTGAAATATATGAAAAAATTAAAAATTTGTAAATATTTTTTTTCACGTAGATGGGATATCTCTTTGATTGTCTTCAAAATACCTATTAAATTATAATTAAACTCTTAATGATATTCAATCAACCACGATAAATTATATTTAATGTAATAATAAATAGTGAAAATTTCAAAACTAATATCTATCTTATTAAAAGAGAAGACATAGAACTTTTCATGTGTGATTTTTTAAAATAAACATATTTTAAAATTTTTATCAAATGTATCTAATAAATTAAAATAACTCTAATTACTCATTTACTTATTCCAACAAATATATTAGAATATTCTAATATTCTTTTCACTTAAACACTATCCAAATTATAAACCAACTTTATTTAAAATCATCAATTTTTAGCAAATTTAAATATAGTTTGTTTTTAAATTTAAAATAAATTCATAACTTTAAAATAATTATATTAAAATATTATTATTTTTCTAAATAAAATTTGTTACAAAAATTCAAAAAAATTTATAAAGTGATAAAATTTAGAAAAATCTACAAAAATTTATAAATAATTTATACAAACTATAAAAATTTAAGTTTAGTCATCTGATATTTTTTAAATACTCTAACGGGGTTTGTTTCACGGTATTTCGAGAATTGAATATTATCTGAATTGAACCCATACGAGTATCCGAGAAAATCTGAAAGTTCGAAAAAATCTCAACTCTAAACCGAACCCAGAATTCGATATAACTGAAAATTTTAAAAGTTTTGAATCTAAACTCAAATACGAAACTCGAAATAACCAAAATTATAAACCCGATACTCAAAAAATTTAAACATAATTAATAATATATAAAATTATTTAAAAAACTCGCGCGATTGTGCGGGACAAAAGTCTAGTTCGTAATTAAAAGGACACTTGTCACCAGGATATATGATGAGGTGACACTCTCATAGAGAGAGTTGACAACAAATCATATATATAATTTACATACGTGGAGAAAAATGTTAAAATTATAGTTTTAATATTAACATATTTAAATCGATAAATAATGTAATAAAAATCCATATTAAATTTAATATTATGTCATATTTTTAAATTCAAATCATATTTTGTACCTCCATATAGAAAATCTAAATATAATCAACAATAATAGAAAATTTGAGAAACACACTCTCTAAACAAAATATAGATTCTATAAATAGGTTTTAAATATTTTATAATACAAACTTAATCTAATCATAATGATATATATATATATATATATTATACTTATTTTATTTAAAATTAATTGATAGTAAATTATTATACCCGATTAACCCCGCTAGACTAGGCCTAGCCCCACCCCACAGTAAGCAGAGATAGACACCTAACGTGCCGTTCAAGCAACTACCAAACGAAAACCTTTTTAGATCAGATTCAGACTCTTAGACACTCCTTTTAGAAAAATACTTTTTCCTAGACACCTAGTACACGAGGATCCTTTGGACTTCGGTCTCTCACTTTCCCAAGGAATGCGCCTCCCTCGCCCGGATACCACCCCAGGTGAGTCCGCAACTTCAAGCTCAACTAACATCATTCCTGTTGCTTACATAGCTCAGCTGATGCCGAAACCGTTCGATGATGTCAATGTCCTCACGGCTCTGCCACCGCTCTACTGACGTTGACACGACCGAGAGTGCCTCCACATTTCGGCGTACGCACTCGATCGGGGTATGCCTCCACATTTCGGCGTACGTACCCCTTGATAATCCTCCTTGCGATCGGAGTCTTACCCATTAGCGTCACAGGGAAGAGGCCAACCGACCCGCGTTAGAAAACACTGCCTACAATAGACTCCACGCCTACTGTAGGGCATAACCAGCTAGACACGCAAATAACCGGTTCTACTAGACCTAAACTTTCTTTTTTGAAATTCTCAAGCAATGTCAATTATCCCTATCCATTTTAGGGCTTAGGTTAACACAGACTCACTATCCTAGGCACGACATAGCAACCCAATTCACAGAATTGCACTTAGGCATATATGTCATTATGACTTATAATACATAATACATTTTACTATTCGTGCCGAGATTTATAGCTCGATACTGGCTGAATAATTAAACCTAGACTAGAGAAATTAACCGAGTAACGAATGAGAACGAAGGCGGGAACTCCTCACCTTGGCCTAATCGTCTGATAGCTGCCGCGGTCAACAACCTCCACTCCCATCGCCGGGACTTCGCTGGTATCCATGGTGACGTTCTGGCTTCCCCGACTCGATCCTTCTGTCTACCGGTTTTTCTCTGGACCGTTTTCGGGAACCTTCTGCTTCGGCTTCCCAACGTTGATGCATGGTAGATCCACAGAATATTGCAACTCCATCTTCCGGTTTAGCTTCTCCGGTTTGGTTCTCAGATCCGGTTATCGCCTCGGTTTGGTTCACTCCTTCGGTTTGATCCATGGCTCCGGTTTCCTTTCCGGTTCGGTTTTGTGTTCCGACATTCTCAGAACCAGTATCCAGTAAGGTTTTCTCGGTTTCCTTTCTTCCCAAGAAACCAGAAACCCTAGCTTCTCCACCACTAGATGACTTGAGCCGCAAGCCATCTCCCCCACCTAGGGTTTTCGCCACATCCGAGCTACCACTAGCCCCTCCGACTCCGTTCACGCCCCCACCATCACCTGACACCACCTACGAGGACTCCACTTCACCACCGGAGCCTCCGATCGCCGCCTCGACACTACCAAAAGCCGCGATCACGCCGTTTCTCGCCTCGAACCACTCAGATCGCGGCTTCTCCCCCACGATCATCGCCACTTCTTCCCTCTCCGACGCCGCTTCACCTCCTTTGGCCCCCACGCTGCCTTCTCCGGCCTCCTTCTCCTCCTTTGATTGTGTAACAACACGGATCCGACGTTCCACCTCCTCGGTTCCGCTCTCCATCGACACCACCACGGTTCCTTGGCGTTTTTGACCCTTCTCCATCATCGCATCACCCTCCGCCACGACTTCACCGACTCCCTTCCACCCTGAGAGGTCTCTCACTTTCTCTCCTCCTCGGTTGGTCTCACCATCACTCTCGGGTCGCGTTACCATGGTGTCTCCTCCTCCTCCACGATCCTCCAAGCCGCTGTACTCCCTCTCAGTGATCAGGGCGTCACGTCTCTCTCCTCCTCCTCTTCCGAGCACCGCCTCCGCCATCACCATCTCTTCACCTTCTCCTTCTTTTTTTTGATTAGGGTTTTCTTTAAGTGAGGGAGAGAGACTCGACGAGGGTTTTGAGAGGGTTAAACGGGTCGGTTCGGGCACGAGTGGGTAGTGGTTAAGGGTCGGCTGGTTTTGATTTTGGTTTGGGCCTTTAGAGGCCGGTATTACAATTCTCCCTTCTTAAAAAGAATTCGTCCCGAATTCAGGGAGTTTGTAATTTTCCAAAAATTTCTGACGAACGGTTCATCCGTACACGAGTCCTGTCGAGTGTACCGGTTTCCGAAATTTCTAGTTCAACGAGGTTTAGAGTGGGCAAAGAGAAAAGAAGAGCGAAGCGATTCGAATTTCAAGAATGGAGGAAAAGACACACCAAGGAAATGACTCTAGAAGTGAAAGGATAGATAAAATAGATATTGCGTAGATGAAAGAATTTGAATGACTAGCTAAATTATGAAGGAAAACAAGCAATAAACTAACAAAGAATAACTACTCCTACGATCCTAGTCTAGCTATACTACCCCCCAAGGCGCCCATCCTACTGCTGATAGATAATCGAAATCGGGATCGGAACTGGAATCAGAGCTCACTGGTGGGCCGTTGGAAACGTCAATGACCTCCGGCTCCTCTTCGAAAAATTCTCCAAAGTCGTCATCTGAATCCTCGTTGAGTTCTTCGTCGGAGTCATCTGCTAGCTCCTCTTCGGAGAAAATGTCAAGCATCTGGTCTAGGTCGTCCCCCTGCTCCGACCCTTCCCCAGGTTCGACCCCATCGTCATTATCCTGATCTCTATCGTACCCGTCCTCCTGACCTCCCATAGGTTCTGGGCCTTCGCCCTCCCCTGGGTCCCCAAGCGCTCCCTCCTGGTCCTCCTCCAGATCCTCCTCCGGATCCTCCTCTGGTTCCTCCTCCGGATCCTCCTCTGGATCCTCTTCCGGATCCTCCTCCGGATCCTCCTCCGGTTTGGAGCTAGAATCTGACTCCGCATGCATCTGGCGACGGTGGGGCGGATAAGGCACCCAAAGCGGCAGCAACGCGAGTCGCGGTCCATACCCAAGACGATGGGCCTTCATCCGAGGTGCATACTGGTATTTGGCTCCGGGGTAGAAGTCGGGAAACCTGCAAGAGAAAAACGCCGATATTAGAAGCTTGATTACTGATGAGGTTGGTGATTTGAAATTCTTTTCACAATTCGGTATTTTTGGCGGCCGACCAGGAAAATATAAAATCTCAAAATTTTCAGAAAACATTTTATCGTAGAAAATCTATGACCCTCCGGGTAGAACCGGAACGACCTTTAACCTAGGCTCTGATACCACTTGTAACGTCCCCGACCCGAGGGAACTGGAATGCTCCAAATAGTATCGCCAAAACAGGAGCAAACTTCACCAACCAGTCAAATATTTATCGCTTATAATTTTTACTTGCAGAACAACCAAAAGGGAAAAGGGAGAAAAAGAGAGAGGTGAGTGACTTTTCAGACAAGCCACTCAGTGAGCATAGACTCGACTCTGCCTCACCCGCTACCCGATTAACTTCGCTAGACTAGGCCTAACCCCACCCCACAGTAAGCAGAGAGAGACACCTAACGTGCCGTTCAAGCAACTACCAAACGAAAACCTTTTTAGATCAAATTCAGACTCTTAGACACTTCTTTTAGAAAAACACTTTTTCCTAGACACCTAGCACATGAGGATCCTTTGGACTTCGGTCTCTCACTTCCCCAAGGAACGCGCCTCCCTCGGTCGGATTCCACCCCAGGTGAGTCCGCAACTTCAAGCTCAACTAATATCAGTCCTGTTGCTTACATAACTCAACTGATGCCGAAATCGTTCGATGATGTCAGTGTCCTCACGGCTCCGCCACCGCTCTACTGAAGTCAACACGACCGAGTGTGCATCCACATTTCGGCGTACGCACTCGATCGGGGTATGCCTCAACATTTCGGCGTACGTACCCCTTGATAATCCTCCTTGCGATCAGAGCCTTACCCATTAGCATCACAGGGAATAGGCCAATCACTACAAGAAACANAAACAGGCCGATCGCAAATCGCTTCTCGCAAACGATTTTTACTCGCAAATTAGTCGCAAATTTGCGAGTAACATATATACTCGCAAATTCCTCGTAAATTTGCGAGTAATTTTGCGATTGTGTATTTGCGAGTAAACTGCGATTACAAAACCTAGCAAAATTTTGCGAG
>OVAN01008504.1:3281-18067 GCA_900406275.1 Anastatica hierochuntica | reverse complement strand
CTCCTGATTTGCTCCTTGATCTTCAATCTGATTTGGTTCAAAATAAACCAAAAAAGAAATTTTGNTAAAACTTGGTTAACTCCTGATTTGCTCCTTGATCTTCAATCTGATTTGGTTCAAAATAAACCAAAAAAGAAATTTTGTCTTGAAGCTTCTTGGTCTTAGATCTTGTAACTGGCCCGTTAGATAGAATAAATGGATCGGATCCTTCTTCTAACTCCTTAGTCGAATTTGGCAGCCCATTGTCTCCTCGTCTTAACTATCACTCAGCTCTAGTTCAGCCTCTTGAGCATCCTGTATTGCATCACCTAGCCTCCTATCCCAGAACCAAGAACCAAGCTACTTTCCCCTTGAGGAATTTTATCTTTTATTTTTTTTGCTGATGATGATAGGCCCCTGTGTGGGCCTAGTTTTGCCCCTTGTGGGCTTGTTTAAGAATTTCTATGGCCTTATTGGCCTTGACTCTTTGGTGACCTTCTTGGCCTTAGCTTTGATCTTCCCTTCGGGGCTTTGAACTGATGTTTTGGCCATTCGTGGCCTTTTTAATGAATGTTATATGCTTCTTTAATCCTTTTTGCCCTCTTCTTAAATAAGTTGTTGATTAGGATACAAACGCAACACTCATTTTCTGGCTTTGGCAAACCTTTTTCGCTTCGGCGTCTCGGTTTTCTGTCCTCTGGCTTTCATTGTGTCTTAGGAGAACTTGTTATCCTTTTTTTTGAGATCCTACTTCTTGTCTTTGGACAATACTTAGGCTTTCGAGCGTGTTTTGCCCCCACTTAGGCGACTACTAGTCCTTGGCGTTTTGCTACCCGGAGGCAACTTACGAATTTTGGCACTCTGTTACCCGAAGGTAACCGCTTGCTTTATGGAATTCCGCTACCCGGAGGTAACCACTTGCTTTTTGGCATTATGTTACCCGGGGGTAACCACTTGCTTTTTGGCATTCTGCTACCCAGAGGTAACCACTTGCTTTTCGGCATCCTGCTACCCGGAGGTAATCACTTGCTTTTTGGCATTCTGCTACCCGGCGGTAACCACTTTCTTTTTTGCATTCTGCTACCAGGAGGTAACCAATTTCTTTTTGCTGCATTCTGCTTCTTAAAGTGAAGCCACTATCAGTCTTATTGATTGTGCTGGTATGGATCTTCCCCGCAAAGAGACCCAACTGCCTGTCTTTTCTTCTGCTTCGTATGTCTGGGTAAGCAAGTATAGGTGATGCTCCTATGCTCATTCCAAATAGCTTTTCAACTTTACTTTGACCTGGTAAGCAAGGTTAAACAATTTTTCTTCCTGCTCAGCACTCTGCTTTGTGATGGGACGCTCTCTGGTAAGCAGGAATAAGCTTTTCGCTTGTGTTTTGGAAGGGTACGTTGTTTGTATTACTCTTATAATGAGGAATAGTTATTCAACTTATTTGCCCCTTGCTTTTGGCAGACTTTCTTTGAAAAGACAATTTTTTATTGAGTGATATCCGTCTGTAGATGCAACATGATTACAAAAAGAAAGATGTAAAAGAAATCAAAACACCAAAGAAAAAATAACGTATCTGGTATGGGGTCGTCTGGGTCGGAAGCATTCTTTTAGAAGAAGTAAGATTTTAGGTGTAACGCGTTCCAGCTATTTGGCTGTACTTTTTTGTACCTATCTTGTAGGTGGATCCTGCATTTTTTAAACCAAAGGGCATCACTTTGTAACAGTAAATATCTCACGTCATGAAGGAAGTCTTCTCCTGGTCATCGGGGGTGCAAAAGTATCTTGTTGTATCCGGAGAAAGCATCCATGAAGCTCATCAATTGGTCTCCTGCCGTAGCATCCACCAACTTGTCTATATGAGACAGAGGGAAAGGGTCTTCTGGGCAGGATTTATTAAGATATGTTAAATCTATATAAACCCTCCACTTGTCATTCTTCTTTTGGAGCACGACAACATTCGCTAGCCAATCCGGGTAGTGGACCTCTCTGATGAACCCAGCCGCGTGGAGGTTTTTGACTTCGTCATTGATGATAGCATCTCGCTCAGGTGCGAACTTCCTCCTTTTCTGCTTGACCGCTGGGTATTTTGGATCCACTTGTAGTTTTTGTACTATGATGTCCGGGTCTATACCTGGCATATTCATATGGGACCATGCAAAGCAATCAACGTTAGACCTCAAAAAGTCAATTAGCCTTCAGCGTATGCCTTCTTCCAGCCTTGACCCCACTTTGAGATTTTTCCCTTGCTCTACAGGTATTACGGATAACTCATTCAGCTGATCCACTTCTGGCTCCTCTGTGTGCTTCGCAGGAAGTGGCTTCTGTAATTGCTACAAGGGGGTTCTCTTTCCTTTTAGAGTGGTATGGTAGGACGGTCGAGTGTTCTCTTCGTCACGTTTGATTTCTTTGATTCCCCAAGGTGTTGGGAACTTATGCACTTGATGTAAAGTTGAAGGAAATACTCTCATCTTGTGTATCCAAGGTCTGCCCATGATCATGTTATAGGCAAAAGGGCATTCTATAACATAAAACTTAGTGGACAAACTGCTTTACTCCTCCGGCACAGACTGGCAGCGCTATCTGTCTGGCAGTCTGCTTGACTTCTCCATTGAAGCCTACTAACGGCGTGGCCTTCTTGGTTAAAGCTTCCTAGGTTAGCCATAGATTTGTGTATGCCCCCAAGAAGAACACGTTTGTAGAAGTTACATTGTCGATGAGTACTCTCTTCACCAAACAATTCGCCACCGATAAGGAAACGACCAAGGCATCGTGATGCGAAGTCAGAACTTTGTCTTGTTCCTCAGCCGTAAAGCTTATGGCCTCTTGGCTATGCCCCTGACGCTTGGCTTCTGGGACGCAATAGTTGCTTTTTGCGATCCTTGTGCTTTTCTTTGCGGCAACATGTGTGATGTTTACGGTGTCGAGGATATCTCCAGCCATTGTCACGTAGTTTCAGATGAGAGCTACCCTCCTTCTAGCGCCAACTGTTATGAGTGATTTTGGGATCTTCTTTAGAAAGCACTATGGAAGCTACAAGATAATGAATGTATGAGTTTGGTGTTATGATCTAAGCCAAAGAGATGAAAAGATGTGTATTATTCTCTTAAGGCTTAGGGTTTTTTTTTGGATCCCTTCTCCTAAATCCCAAGTTTTATATTTATACATGGAGCTGATCATTATCTCCTACAAATCAGGAGATATCGTATATCTAATAAGTTTACATGATTATCTACTTATTTAACAGATAAGATAAACATTAAATAATGGTGGCTGGCTTCGGGAATCTGGCCTTGCTCTGACATCTGGCTTCTTGCTTTGCGAGGGCAGCCAGCTTCCTGCTTCTCAGCATTACCCTGCCTTATGGCCTTACTGTTGTACTCTATTCGAACCAGGGGAAATTTCCAAGGCTTGAATTACTCCCAACAGCGCGGCGACCGCGGCGGAGCTTCAAGAGCACAAGCAGATCGCGACAAAGCTGCAAGAATATGAGCTAATCGCGGTGAAACTAAAAGAAAACAAAGCTCGTATGAAGGAGTTAGAAGACGAGAACACCGTACTGAAAACCTAGACGGCGGAGACAGATTCTGACACGCTCGAAGACGTTGGCAAAGACGACGAGAGGCACGCCAGATCCAAAACAAAAGTCCCGTAAATGCAAACCCTATGCGATATGCCACCGAAGGTCATTAAGGAGGCTCGAATGCATCAGACTCCAAGTTCAGGTCTCACCCGGACCACTATCTCTTACCAAAAAATCAGTCCTAACAAACCCTACGAGGGAAACACTAACGAGGCCCTTGGTGTGGAAGTCATGCTAACGGGAAGGTTAGAAGCCATAAAGAAAATGATAAAGCATTTGCTGGGAGTAGATCCACCGACTATTAGGATCACTCCCAACTCCTATGCATATAGTCCTTTCGTTGACGCTATTGCTTACAGTGAAGTCCCCAAGAGGTTCTCTTGGCCAACAATGACTCCATACAGTGGGACCACCGATCCAGACACGCACATATCAAAGTATCAATGCATGCTCACTGCCCCCATCAGCTATGAATACTTGGAGGTCTGTATGTGCAAAGGATTTGGAGCAACCCTCACAGGCCAAGCGCTGTTGTGGTACTCCAACCTTGCCAACAGCTCTATCGACTCCTTCACCATGCTGACAGACCGCTTCGTTGAGCATTTCGCTAGCATCCGAGTTTTAAGATGTGATTTCAATGATCTCTATCGGATCAAGCAATGCCCTGATGAGAGCTTGATAGAGTACATGCACCGATTCAATGGGGTGAAGGTGTCGGTCCCCAACTGCGTCACCTCCACGACCATCTCAGCCGTCAGGTAAGGGCTGCTGCACGATGGCGACCTGTACAAAGACCTCAGTAAGTACCCCTGCCAAACCATGGAGGACATACTCTCCAAGACATGAGCCCAAATTAAATAGGAAGGAGACCCAACTTATCAAGCCCAACTGGCGCAGAGAAATCATCCCAAAAGCCATGGTCACTCCAAGGCTGCCAGAGATGATAAGCCTAAGGCAAGGTCTGGACCTGAAAACTCTGCCAAGGGTGGCCCCAGAGGATGGCCAAAGCCCTTGGCAAAATATGAGCACGAGAAGTGCCCATGACTTTACCCGACATGCCCAGCATGGTGATATCCCAAGCTGAGATAGTGACTGAGCTGGGATGTATGTCTGGAAAGGTCAATTTTTCTGTAAAGATGTCCGCCCCTCAGCATAAGAGAGACACGTCTATGTGGTATGATTTTCACCACGACCACGGCCACCTAACGGAGGATTGCTTCCAGCTAAGGCTCGAAGTGAATGAGTTGCTCAGAAAGGGATACCTACGAGAGTCCCTCTAAGAGAGAGGAAGGGCACTCATTCATGAACAGACCAAGAAAGAGGTTCCCATGGGGCCAAGGCCTGATTCGCCAAGGCACGATTATGATGTCAACTTCATTACTAAAGGATCAGAAGTAAGCGGGGGTGACAATCTCTGCTGCCAAGAGAAACACTCGCGCTGCCAAGATTAACCATGGAGTAGATGTCATGGCAGTTAGCAAAGAGCGCGAAGATGGCCCTGGCTTAATAAGCTTCACCACTAATACCGGCATAGAAGTGATGACTCCCCACCTTGATGCTCTGGTGATATCATTGAAAGTTGCGAACTGCCTCATGAAGCGAATCGTCATAGACAATGGCAGATCAACTAACATCATCTTCACCAATGCCTTTGAAGGCTTTGGAGAAAACGAGGAAGAAATCACCAGAAAGTCCACTGCTCTAGTTAGATTTAGTGGCGAAGTAAAGCAGACCATGGGAGAAGTAATCCTACCGATATACACCAGAGGTGTCAACCAAAGGACCAAGTTCATCATCGCAGATTGCTCCTCGGCGTACAACGCAATAATGGGGAGGCCCTAGATACATAATATGAAGGCTGTTCCATCAACACAACATTAATCCTTGAAATTCCCAACACCCTGGGGAATAAGGTAAATCCTAGGAGATCAGGAACGGACCCGCTCATGCTACCAAACGACCCTCAGAGCCATTGCTCCATAACCCTGCTCGATGGCCACCGCCATGGAGATCTCTGCCGAGTCGTTGCATAAAGAAAGAAGCCCTCAAAGAATACTGTCGCATATCGGTCAGGGGGGTAAGGCCACATGCAAGAGACAAGCCTGACGGGAGCACGGGGGTATGAAATAACAGAACAGCTAGAATACCATAGGCAGCTGGAATACAGATTCTAGGCAAGAAGGCCTTGGCACAAGCCTCAGCATTTCTTCACAACCATAAGACGGCCATCATTTTTCTTAGAATTCAATTATGTAATAAAAGCTCTGCTATTCTTTGACCAAAGAAACTGCGGGTCTTGAAATACATTCTCGAAAGAAAAGGAAAATGATTTCCTTTGGAAAAAAAGATATAACATCTTTGAAAAACTCCTTAGAAATCTACCAAGGCCTTGTGCCAAAAAAACCATATAATGCGGACGAGATCCTAAAAACCATGGCCGAAAGGTCATTGCGGAATGTGGACGGGCTCCTAACTATGGTACATCTAATGCGGACGAGATCCTCAAAACCATGGCCGAAACATCATGGCAGAATGCAGATGAGTTCCCAAAAAACATGGTTGAAAGGTTGTGACGAAATGCGGACAAGATCCTAATGATGGTAGATGCAATGCATCAAAACAATGAGTTAGCAAAACTAATGGATATGTGCACCCCTATCCATCCTATTACGCGGCTCATAGAAAAATTTAAAACTGGTCGGTTACAATAAAGCTAGCAAAACTTTAACACAGAGTGTCAAATAAGGCTTCAGTCTAGGGACTAAATGTCCAAAGAGGCCTTGTGCTAATTGCAGGTGTGCCCACCGATCTCATGTATTGAAACATATATAGATCCCAATCGAGACCAAGGCCTATTAACTAAACGCTTATGAGATCTCGACTCAAACGACGTGAAGTTAGCAGGAGACCTTGGCTCACCAAGGGCTTGAGGCCCCAACTCATGGTCAAGACCACCACAGACCCATGGTTCTCTAGGCCATGTGTCCCCGGGCTTAGATATCAAATTCAAAAATTTATAAATATAATGCCCAGAGACCATAGTCCACCAATGGCCATGTGCCCCACCATTTCTTTGAATAAAGTTTCAACGAAGAAAGATCGTGGACCTACCAAAGTTATGGATGTCTATGCCCCAGTAGAGCGGCTAAAAGCAATAGATCAGAGCGCTCCAGTCGCCCAAGGTTGAGAGCTCCGCAAATCTGGATGTCATACCCAGAGAGCAAGAAAGCCCTAGAACTCTAAGGAGAACACTAAGGAGCTAACCTCTGCTATGGACCTAACATGATCAAACACGATGGATCCAGAATCCATAGTCTATACCTTCGGAAAGGAGTATAGAGATGATCTAGTACAACCAGCGCAAATCCATTCATAGCAAAAGCCTCTAGTGCGTTTCACCAAGGATATAATGTTGACTCAGCGTCCCCTCAATAGAGCATGTCTAGCAAGATAATAGACTAATAAGACGACCGAGCAATAAAGAGTCGAAAGAGTGGGAAGCAGCCAGAAGGAACCAAGCAGAAAATAGAACAAAGGCCCTAGCGGCCCATAGAGATTAAAAGTTTTGGGCCTCAAGGACCCAGAAAAGTTTAGAGGCTTTCCAGGCCGGCTATAGAGTTCAAGGGCACGAAGGCCCGAAAAGAGTTATATGCCCACGAAGGGGGCCCTCACAAGACAAGAAACGACGCTGGCCGAAGCCTATGCCTGCATAGCTAAACAACAGAAAAATTATTTTTTATGCCTTGAGGGCGCTTTCTTCTTCCTTCTTTTCTTCTTCAGGGGGGTTCGTTGGAGGAGGGGCCTCAGGGCTGGGGAAATCAGGATGGCCCTTAGCTAGGGATGCTAGCTTCACTTCCAATGGAGGAGCGGTTTTTCCCTTAGCCAAGGCCTTCAGATAGCGTACCTCTTGGACCTCATAGTCTAAATTGGCCAAAGGCCAATCCTTGTGAGTCTCAGTCTAGAAATCCTTAGCCATTTCCAACTTGACCCTTACTTCGACCACGCCTTCAGCCATCTCCGCCTTGGCTATAGCCCTGTCTGCCTCCTTAGACTTAGCCTCTACCTGGACAGCAAGATGATATGCCTCTCCTTGAGCCTACGCTAGCGCTTCCTTGGGCTCCCTGACTTCGCGGCTCCTGGCCTCCGATTCCTTTTGCAGAGCTCCAGTCCTTTTCTTCTCAACTGAAAGCTCCGCTAAGGCATCTTCACTAGCTCGTCTTGCCTTGGCCACCTCCTCTTTCAAGACCCATGTGTCCTCTTGATTGAGAAAGACTACAATGATTGCCTGCAAAGATAACTAAAGTCAGCAGTCACCCAAAGCAGCGAAAAGGGAGCTGGTCAGGAACTTACCCAGAGAGTCTTGGAGCAAACTTCCTCCCCGGACCGAGCATGTTTCTCCATTATGTTAGCTACATCAGTGGCCAGGAGGTAGTCAATGAGGGCGTCTTGCTGAGAAGGGGGAGCCTCAGTGGAAGTAGGACTCGAAGAAACCTCCTTGGCAGAGCGAGATTTCTTGATTGCGGGAGAAGCAGCTGGAGTCCCAACCCTCGTCTTGACCAAGGATTTGCTTTCCTTGGCAGGGACTTCATCCAAAAGGGCCTCAACATCCACCAATTTGGCGCTGCCTCCTATGTACTTCTTGAAAGACGCCGAAGTCGCGTTCGCAGGTCTTTTGCTCATGTTTGTTCCTATAAGCGACAAAGGAGCAAAATGATGGAGCGCAGCCAGTCAAGGTACCCAGCTGAAAATCGTAAAAGGTTTACAAAAGATATAGATATATCCCAAATTGTGCTCACTAATAAAGAAGTCAACTGCCCTCCAGCTCTTGGGAATTCCCAAGATCGCCTCCACTTCTGGTCTGCCCGACTCTGGTGGTGAAGTCTTGACCTCTGCACAACAATAAAGCAAGCACAAAGTAAGGCGTTACCAAGGTTAAGAATTGTCTAAACATAATCAATTCTACAGACCTTTGCGTTCCAAGCGAGTTAAAAACCTTGGGTTATCTCCCAAAGAGAGAAGGTAATAGCGGTTTCTGTAGACCTTATCCTTGGCCCTCCGGACGCAGTGAGCCCAGTCGTCTACCAAGGCTTCCTTACCCATTCTGGCGTGAAGATGATACCTCAAAGGTTCACTCTGGTAGAAGAAGAAGTAGTATGTGTAAAGAACCTCATCTACTCCCACCGCGATAGAGATCAATTTTGACTAGGCCTAGAAAGACATCAGAATGCAGAAGGCGGGAAGGGAAAATTGACTGGGGCAGATCCTAAGCTTGTTGGCCATCGCAATCACTAACGAAGGCAGCGATCACTGAAAACAAGCCTCCAAATACACTTCGTATATGGTGATTTTCGAGGGTCCGCAGTTGGCAGCCCTTTGGGTACCATCAGCGCATCTGAATGGAAGGCTTGGTAGAAGATCAAAAAGAACCAACGCCTCCTCTAATGACCTTAGGTCATGGATCGGCAGTGGATTGGGGGTCTACTAAAACCTTTGGAGGCATTCTAAAAGGATCATGGTTCTTTAAAAAGAGGCTCAATCATGATCCTAAGGAAGGCGCTAACGATGCAAGAGGAGATCAAAGAAGAATCGTTACCTCAGTGCTGAAATTTGAAGCGGCAGAGACGCGAACGACGGAAACCGTTAGAGACCTGTAGGATCAAAGGAGAAATGGTCAAAAAACCGCTCGAAGATCTACGAAAAAGATCATCAACGGTGAAATCCCTAAGTCAGAATCGAAGATCTACTGCCATTGCCTCAGTACGATCGCTATTAATGGTAAAAGAGAGCCAGGTTTATTGGAAATGTGCCCAGGATTTATCGGAAAATCATAGGAAGTGGTGGCCTTTCTAGAGGAAATCCTAATCTGACTTTGAGGAGACAAGTGAAAAACTGAAATGACCAAAGACTCATCACTTTTCCGCCTATATAACCTTAGCGGTTATAGGCCGAAGACAAAAAGCGAAGCCCAGATTACGCCATGGAGTTCGATCCCAAGAGTTCACCAAAAGTTGCGGCCCGCCAAGCGCTAATGAGAATCACCATGGATGAAGCCATAGTAGCAGAAGCCATGGCGGGAGCTTTTCTTATTTTATTACTTTCACAAAGTCGATCCCAAAACTAAGGTATGAACCAAACTCTCTTAAGGTAGGATCTACTCTTCAAATTCCACACGTGGAAAATGAAGAGTTGGGGGCAACTGTTGGGGGTAATTTTATTCCCTTAAAGTTCGGCCATAGCCTAGACCAAGGAGAGATAAATAAATCCCTTAGTTGTAGGCGCTAATCAAAGCAATAGCCAAGGACACCATCGCCAAGCCGAGGCCATAGCCGAGGTAGGGCGGATATCCCCTAAGTCGGTCTAAGATCTTAAGAGATAAGGACAAATACCTTATTAAATCTTGGAAAATATTCCTTTTGTATGATAAGTTCGAATATAGGAGTTATTCATAAGATAAATGGAAAAACCCTAACTCGAAAGCTATAAATACAAAGAAAAGAACCCTAATTCAAGGATCCGAAATCCGAGACTTTGCACCCAAAAACATACACATATTGTAATTAGCCTCTTATTCATCAATAAAAAATAGTCTTTTACATACTTGGTCTCTTTCACTCATCTTTCTTCATCCAAAACACTAAAAACCATCAACGTACCTTGTTCTTGTTCTTCTCCATCGAAGGACGTTTAAAAAACCCCCAAACAAATAACATATATAGACATTTTAGAAATTTTTGTAATTTCAAAACTAATTTAATTATTAAATTAGTAAACTAATTGAAATTACAGTAAATAATTATATATTTAATTATGAACTTTATTTATTTATTTATTAAAATATTTAATTTCTTAAATTAATTTCGTGAAATAATAAATAAATAGATTTAATAATTAAAGAAATAAATATTTTTTCATTAATTTAATTAGTTTAATATTTAATAAATAAATTACTTTTGAAATTACAAAAAAAATTAAAAAATGGTTGAAAATTGACTACATATCCTTATATGTTATTAATAAATAAATTAATTTAATATTAATTTAATATTTAAATAAACAAATTATTTTAAAAATTCAGTATTTTTAGTTAGTTTAATAATTTAATTAATTAATTAATTAGTTATGAAATATGTTGGAGGTAAATTAATTCCCTTAGAGTCCGACCGTAGCCTAGACCAAGGAGACAGATACACCCCCAAGTTGTAGGTGATAACGCAGGCCATAGCCCAAGGACACAATCACCAAGCCGAGGCCATAGCCGAGGAAGGGCGGATATCCCCAAGTCGGTCTAAGATCTTAAGAGATAAGGACAAATGCCTTAATTGAATCTAGGAAAATATTCCTTTTGTATGATAAGCTCGAATATAGGAGTTATTCATAAGATAAATGGAAACACTAACTCGAAAAGCTATAAATACAAGGGGAAGAACCCTAGTTCAAAGGATCCGATCCGACCCTAAGACTTCAAAACACACATATTGTAATCGACCTCTTATTCAATCATTAAAGAAGAGTCTTTTACAGACTTTTTCTCTTTCGCTCATCTTTCTTCTTCCAAAAACCTTAAAAACCATCAACGTACCTTGTTCTTGTTCTTCTCTATCGAAGAACATCCAAACCCCCCCCCCCAAACAGTTTGGCGCTAGAACGAGGGGGAGATTCCAACAAGAACAAAGAATCAAAGATGAGCGAATCCCATATTTTATCCGAACCAGGAGGTAGCAAATACCTAGAATCTGTGTCTGAGGAAGTAGCTACGAATCCAACCGAAGAAAAAGTACCCGAGACAGCCGACAACGCGGTGATCGCGGCGGAGCTTCAAGAGCACGAGCAGATCGCGGCAAAGCTGCAGGAGTATGAGCTGATCGCAGTACAACTAAAAGAAAACAAAGCTCGTCTAAAGGAGTTCGAAGACGAGAAAGTGGTTCTCAAAGCCTTAGCAGCGGAGACAGATGCTGACGCGTTCGAGGACGACGAGAGGCGTGTCAAATACAAGAGAAAAGTCCCGTCGATGAAACCTTAGGTGAGACGCCACCGAAGATCGTTAAGGAGGCCCGGACGCATCAGACTCCAAGCTCAGGTCTCACCCAGACCCCTGGCTCTAACCAGAAAAACAGCCTTAGCAAACCCAACGAGGGAAGCGCTAACGAACCTTTTGGTATGGAAGCCATGCTAACGGGGAGGCTAGAAGCTATGGAGAACATGATAAAGCGTATGTCGGGGGTAGCTCCACTGATTCTCAGAAGCGCTCCCAACTCCTTTGCAGATATGCCCTTCGTTGACACTACTGCTTATGGTGAAGTACCCAAGAGGTTCTCTTGGCCAACCATGACCCTGTACGACGGGACCACTGACTACGAAAAGCACATCTCATAGTGTCGCCAACATGTGTGCTCACTGCTCCCATTAGCTATGAGCACTTGGAGGTCTGTATTTGCAAAGGATTCAGAGCAACCCTCACAGGTCTAGCGTTGTTGTGGTACTCCAATCTTGCCAACGACTCCATCGACTCCTTCGCCATGCTTACGGATTGCTTTGTCGAGCAATTCACTAGTATCCGAGTCCTAAGACATGAATCCGATGACCTCTATCGGATCAAACAATGCCCTGGCGAGAGCTTGAGAGAGTACCTCCACTGGTTCAATGGAGTGAAAGTGTCGGTCCCCAATTGCATCGCCTCTACGACCATCTCACCCTTTAGGCAAGGACTGCTACACGAGGGCGACATGTACAAGGACCTCACTAAGTACATGTGCCATACCATGGAGGAAATACTCTCCAAGACTTGGGCACAAATCAAATGGGAAGAAGACCCAGCTTACCAGGCCCAACTGGCGCAAAGGAATCATCCCAAGATCCATGGTCACTCCAAGGCCTCCAGGGATGATAAACCTAACGCTAGGTCTAGACCTGGAAACTCCGCTAAGTGTGGCCCGAAAGGATGGCCAAAGCCCTTGGCAAAAGAAGAGCATGAGAAATACATGCTCATGACCTGGCCCGACATGTCCAGTATAGTGATATCCCTAGCTTAGATAGTGACTGAGATGGGATGCATGTCCGGAAAGGTCAAATGGCCGCTAAGATGCGCGCCCTTCAGCACAAGAGAGACACGTCTAAGTGGTGCGATTTTCACCACGATCACGGTCACCTAACGTAAGAATGCTTCCACCTAAGGCTCGAAGTGAATGAGTTGCTCAGATTGGGATACCTTCGAGAGTTCCTCTCAGAAAGTGGAACGGCGCTCATTTATTGGCATACCAAAAATGACATTCCCCTGGAAGCAAGGCCTCATTCGCCAAGGCGCGGCTATGATGTTAACTTCATTATCGGATGATCAGAAGTAAGCGGGGTGACAATCTCTGCTGCCAAGACAAGCACTCGCGCTACCAAGATCAACCATGGAGTAGACGTCATGTTGGTTAGCAGAGAGCAAAAAGATGGCACTGGCTTAATAAGCTTCACCACTAATACCGACGGAGAAGTAGTGACTCTACACCATGATGCCCTTGTGATATCGTTGAAAGTTGTGAACTCCCTCATGAAGCGAATCCTCATTGACAATGGCAGCTCAACTAACATCATCTTCACCAACGCCTTTGAAGGCTTGGGAATAAGAGAAGAAGAAATCACCGGAAAGTCCACTTCTCTAGTCGGATTCAGTGGTGAAGTAAAGCAGATCACGGGAGAAGTAACCCTACCAGTGTACGCTGGAGGTGTCAACCAAAGGACCAAGTTCCTCATCATAAATGGCTCCTCGGCGTACAACGCAATAACGGGGAGGCCATGGATACATGATATGAAGGTTGTTCCATCAACTCTGCATCAATCTTTAAAATTCCCAACACCTTGGAGAGAAAGGGAAATCAGAGCAGATCAGGAGGGGGCCCGCTCATGCTACCAGACGACCCTTAGAGCCGTTGCTCCAAAACCCCGCTCGTTCGCTACCACCATGGAGATATATTCCAAGCCGCTGCACAAAGGAAGCAACCCTCAAAGAATACTACCACATATAGGTTAGGGGGCAAGACCACAGACAAGAGACGAGCTTGACAAGAGCACGAGGGTACAAAATAACAATATAGCTGGAATGCCATCCGCAGCTGGAATATCTATTCTAGGTTGTGGGAACCGAAATTCGCACTGTCGATTTTCGTAATCGTAGGAAAGCTAGGAAACCCTAACTTTCGTTGAGGTCTCGGATTTCTGCTAAACCAAACATTGACAGATCAAAGTACCAAATAACAGACGACGAAATCAAAAGTAAAGAGAATCGAAAATCAAAGTAGAGCAACCTATTTCTAACACCGTAATCTTATTTGAGCGTGGCTGCGAGAGCTGTCGGCGAGTATCCTATTTCTAACACCGTAAGACTTGTAAACCTAGATGAGACGTAGCTCGCTAAAAAAAACGAAAAATAAAACCTAATTGCCCTAAGTGTGAATTGTGAAGAAGTTTTTCTGTCTCCCTCTGTTCTTCTCCTTAGCCCCTCTTTTAAATGCCTTCTTAGGTTAATCTCATTTCCTTTTCTGCCCTAGATTTGAGTATATCCTTCCACAGAAATATTCCATTTTTCGAGAATATTCCTTATCTTCACGATTTTTCCATATTTATCTCCAGACTTTAACTTTATCGTGTTTTCCTTTTATCTTTCACGGAACTCGGGTAAATTGTTGATGCCGTTGGGCCCATTCTCGATCCGGAATCGTTAGTGAACTTTTATCGCGTTTTGGCCCATCCCTGGCCTTTTTGCGACTAAGTGATTTTTATGATTTCTTTCGGACAAGTCGTTCTTCGTACGATTACGAAGTGATGGTTTCACGAAATGATAAGACCGATCGTATAGTTAAGACAATGTCGGTGTTCGAGTTAACTGTTATCGTTTTTATACGATCGATACGAAGTTTTTACGAAAAGAACAAGTCTTTACGATTATTGCCGCGAAACTTCAACGAAAACTCCAATCGAGACGAAACAAGAGATAATCGAACCAAGACTCGAAGAAGAAGATGATCAAGAGGACGTGGTCTATTCAACCGTGGGCGACTAAATGTTGTCCGTGTCTAGTCGCCCACGGGCGACTAGACTTTGGCACGAGTCTAGACGCCCATGGGTGACTAGACGTTGCTCGTGTCTAGTCGCCCATGGGCAAATAGACTTTCATAAGAGTCTAGTCGCCCATGGGCGACTAGACATGGCACTTGTCTAGTCACCCATGGGCGACTAGACATGGCTC
>OVAN01008503.1:0-18067 GCA_900406275.1 Anastatica hierochuntica | reverse complement strand
AAGTTGGAGTAGTCTAGAAAGGTTAACAGATCCGGGAGGGACCCTGGCCAGATGAACCAGGGTGTTACAGAACAATCTGAAAATGTATTGGAAATTAGAATATATATATCTACGGGAAGTCATGCGAGCTAAGAAAGAGGATGCATGAGCACAAATCTCGATCAAACATATCTCGACCATACATATCTCGGCGTGAAAGTTTCGAAGCTATAGAGAAGGAGGAACAAAAATTTGAGAGAGAGACAGAGTAATACTGTATAATTCATCGGAAGAGAGTAAATGGAAGATCGTGGAAAGAGAGTAAACTGACATTTTGCTCTGATTGAGATTAATTAATTTAATAATGAGTTATTGAAACGTAAATGATATCATTAGGCAGATATCAAATGTAGAAACATGGTGAACTTTCTTGGTAATCAGAGGGACACTTCTGATTTTATTAGTCTTTTTGACGTAGAAGAAAAATAGAGTTTTTCAAAAGTCTGATGTGGTATAACTTAAAGGCCAAAATTTTTTTTTTTAATTCTAGAACATTCTAAAATTTTTTCACGCATTAATGTATATGTATTTTCTCTTTTTTTAATATAGCATCAGGGATAACATTAGAAAAGTTTAGCCATAATTGGAAGGTTACTATACTGTTATATATTTCTAATGTATATTTTAGAATGTTCTAATTGGCTAACAAATAGATAGAGTTTTAAAAAATTGGCTAGTAAATAGATTGTGTGTGTGGTATCTTTGTAAAATTGATACTTACCATCAATAGACTGCATAAGTCTCCTTCTAAGATTTTGTTCCTTGTAAAATCATATTTAACTCTCTTCTCCATTGGATGGATGTATTGAAAAATTTTACTTTTGATTTGGGCTAAGAAGTTGGTAAATGATGAAGCAACTCTATTTGCTCGAAATCATTTAGTACATGTAATCTTTTAGATATGTCAATTTCCTTTTCTTAACGAATACAATGTTTTTCCAAAACTACATCGATTTTTGTTGCTGTATTTTTCAATAGCCTAGCAATTTCACTTTTATATTAGAAATGATTTCAGAATAAAAAAATATTGGAATTTTTTTTAAATTAAAGTTCCACGTATACAATTTTACCATTTTAAATCCTTATTTTTCTTCTAAATTATATCGGTTGTTCCTATTTTATCCCTTTTCTTTTTTTAAATTAATTATTTCAAATTTTAATTCAAATTTCCAATATATAATAATATTTTTTCATTTAAAACTTTGGTGGATGAATATAAATTTTAGATATTTAATTATTATACTTATTTATTCTGGCAAAAAAAAATAGTGTGCTTATTTACACACCAATTAACATTAACATTTTAATACCAGTCACTGCTTATATGGTCTTTTCTTCTAAATAAAGCATTCACCCAAAATAAAGTCATAGAAAAAAATTTGAATACACCATTCTTTCTTTTGCTAATAACAAGGATGTGATGAAAATCATTTTTCGTAGCGTCACGTAACTTGTTTTCTAATGAGGGAGAATCAAGATTATTGAATCAAAATTATATCAAGAATCGATGATGTGTATGAATCGATTTTATGTATTCGTTTCCATTTATTTCGTTTAATAGATTAAACCATACATCATACACATGTAACAAAATTTTTCAACACTTTGGAGATCTGAAAATGATTCTTGATTTTAAAGCTTAGAACTTGTCTTGGCAAAGTGTTCTTATCTCAAGAGATATGCCCCATTTTTCTTCCTCTTCATTTTATATCCCTTAGCTCCAAATCGTAATGCCGAATTGATCCTCTTCAGCAATTCCGATAATGAATGTATATTTATTCTTATTTATGTCTCCTCTGAGCTTCAAGTTTTACTTTTAGTGGATCTTTGACTCATTGGGCCGGAGATATGAGCTTTCTTTTCTTCAAGTTTTGGTTGGACCTTCCTCTTCCACTCTTCACACTTGGGCCCGACAATTCCTTGAGACTTTTCATTTTGCTTAGTGGGCTCTGAGACACACGTGCCTTTTATGGAATGCTTAGTTACATCTCATGTCTTGTCCTTAATAATCTTGCCTTTATAAAAAAAAACACTCTCCACCTCCTCTCTCATCTACAATTTCCGTCTTCTACACTTAAAGGTTTTTCTCTCCTCTCTCTCTCATTATTTTTGTTGCGTTTTAATTGTTGCTTCTCATGTAATTCTCTTTACAATTTGATGTGCCTTTCTATTGTTCTTCTTCTCTAATGGCTCCCCTAGTTCGTAGAACTGTCAAGAAGCCTCCAAACCCAAAATCGCTGGGAGTGGCGGAGCCGAAAGGTTCCTCTGACTCTACCACCGAGAAATAGTTCCCTTACGTTAACCCAAATCTACTACCTGGACTGGTCTTCCACTAGGACAGAAATCCTAGGTCTGGGTTCATTTGTGATCTTCCATGCGATGTCGGAGGAATTTAGAACTAGCAATCGCAAAGTGGCGACACATGTTGCGGAAACCGGTATCCAAAGCAGCATGGTGGTGCCATACCCTTGATTCGTTGGTTCTAAAGCTTCTAACACTGTAGATTCCATACACGAGATGAGGGAATCGCTTGAGATTCCCATCGAAGTAGTGTTCCTCCTCCCTTCAGACTCGGACAGACCCTGGAGGGCTCCTCCGAGATACTTAGGTATATACGAGTTATTTCTAAGATAATGACATCTCTAGTTTCCTTTTCCTCACCTTCCCTTTGACTACTGTCACAAACACCATATAGCAATCTCTTAGCTATTAGTAAGAGGAATTTGCGCGATTATGGATCTTCTTGTTCTTGCAGGCGATGTCGGCGACCGCCATAGGCCAAAGCTATTGGAAGCCATCACCACCTTCAAGTCAGAACCCTAGAATCTTTCCCAATATTATTTCGCCCACAACCCTCAGATTGTATCCACTCATGCCAGCAAAGTGACAGACTGAGAAACCAAGTATTTTACGTGATAACAAATGCAAACTACGTCCAGAAGAAGTTTCTTTCACTTGTCTGTTTTGTATGGAAAGATAAGCTTGGTAGGCAACCCCAATTGGTCGACCCTTTGTTTCGCATTGTTAGTACCACATCATTAACTGTGTTTTTATTTTGCAGTTTGTTAGATGAAATTCCCAAAGGAGTCAATCTCTATCATCTAACGGTACATCACAATCTCAAATCCATCCATCATCAACGTGCTTCAAGTTATCCCCTATTGGTGATGTCTTAATCTCGCAGTCTTACCCAGTGCTCCTCATTGACCTTTTACTAAAGACTTGTTTCATATGTAGCTACTTTTGATAGTCCTCCTCCTCCTCTCGCTATCGAGCTTCAATCGACAAGCATAACAGTTCGTCCTTTTGTATCTGTCCCCAAACTAGAGCAATGGTCTGTTGAATCTACTAGAAGGATGGCAGAGAGAGAAAGCCTCAAAAGAAAATATCACACTAAAGCAAGCAAACAGAGCGGCTGACCCAACTAGGTGTCTTCTAGAAGACTCTTCCTCTAAGAAAGGGAAGGAAGCCATCATTTTTGGGGTGAAGAGACTCTTTGTCAGTAGGAAAGGGATGCCGACATGCTTCCTCCACCAGCTCCTGCTTCGGCTGCAAATGAGCACACCTCGATGTTAGCGAAGAAGGCTATCGCCATGAAGGTCTTCAACAAGGGTGCAAAGAATAGGGCATCAAAGAATAAGGGGTAACCATTGTCGCGACTTTGAGTCGGAGGCCCAAGAAATGCTCTTCTATGGGTCATCGAGAAGACTCTAGATATCGAACCAAGGAGCCCACAAAGAAATGAAGATTGAAGGGTAAGCAAACCTCCTCTCGTTATGACCATGCCTCTGGCTCTGATGCAAATGGAAATATGCCTTCCTTTTCGATTTCCAAGGTCAGACTTTACTCTTGAAGGATGGTTATGTTTGCATTTCTTTTCTCTGTGGCTGTCGACTGGCCGGAGATATGATGCCTCTAAAGACTTTGTACTCCATTCACGAGATTTTTTAGGATCTATGATGGGGCGATGCCTAAGGTTTTATTAATTTTTCCTTAAGCTTATTCACAAGGCTAATTTTGTATATGCGCTAATAAATCTTTCATTGTTGCAACACATGGGGTCCATGAACCGCCTTCATGAGTTTTACAAGCAAAATCTATTTTCCTCCAACAAGACAATGGAGGATGCTCAGTAACATGTCACAAAATCCCTCATAACTCTCAAAATCAATATGGGCAAGTGCGAGGAGATGATACACATAAATGTGGAGATGGCGTACCAGCTTAGAAGTATGTGGGAACCGAAATTCGTACTATCGATATTCATATTCAGAGGAAGGCCAGGAAATCCTAACTTTCCTTGAGGTTCCGGATTTCTGCTAAACCAAACAATGGTAGATCAAAAGTACGAAGAAAACAGACGATGAGATAAATGTAAAAGAGAATCGAAAGAGAAATAGAGCAATAGAGATCTTATTCCAATATGCGTTGAGCGTTACAACAGGTGACAAGCCGTGGCCGCAGAAGCTGTCGGCGAGTACCCTAAATCTAACAGTATAAGACTTGTAAACCCAAAAAATGAAAATAAAACCTAAAGCTCTAAGTATGAGTTGTGAAGAAATTTCTCTGTCTCTATATTTCTGTTTGTAATTTTCTGTGTCTCTCCATCCTTCTTCTCCTTAGCCCCCTTTTATATGTCTTCGTAGGTTAAATTCGTTTCTTTTTTCGCCCTAGATTTGTGCATATCCCCCCACGGAAATATTTCATTTTTTCGGGAATATTCCATATCTTGATGAATATTCCATATTTATCTTCAGATTCTTACTTTTTCGTATTTTCCTTTTATCTTTCGTGAAGCTCGGATAGATCGTTGACGCAACTGGGCCCGCTCTCGTTCCGAAATCGTAAGTGGACTTTTGTCGCGTTTTGGGTCTTCGTGGGCTGTTTAGCGATAAAGTGACTTTTACGATTTCTTTCAGAGAAACCGTTCTTCGAACGACTACGCGGTGACGGTTTTACGAAATGATAAGACCAATCATATGATTACGACAATGTCGATTCGAGTTAACCGTTATCATTTCATACGATCGATACGAAGTACTTACGGAAAGTAAGAGTCTTCACGATTATTGCCGCGAAACTTCAACGCAGATTCCAATCGGGACGAAACAAAAAACGCTTGAACCGAGATTCGAAGGAGAAGACGATTGGGAAAAATGTGGGGCGTCCAAACGGTGGTCTAGGTGCCCGTCCGGGCCTCCAGACGGTGGTCTGGGCGACTAGACTTGCCGTTGTTAGTATCGCTTGTATTTTCGAGGCGACGCGTTTATCCGTCGTTTACGGTGACTTCTTATCGGTCTGGAACTCTTTTACTGAGGTCTTTCGGAGGTCTTGAACGTTGATTTTGTTATCTTCACGTTTAGTTTCTCGCGTGTGATTGGACTTTACGAAGCGGCCGCTTGTGGAATTTACGGAGTTTTGACATTTGGTCGAGAGGGGATTGACTAGATGGCAAGAGCCTCGGAATTGATAATCCTTTCACGATTTTCTTTTGTGAAGGAGAGACTATGTTTCTGTTACTCTTTTAGGCATCGATTTTTACGTAACCGTTTTTGACCCCAACAGTTAGCCCCCCAGTTTGCAAGAATCGTTGAAATGTTCTTACGAAATTTTAAGGCATGTTAGGTAAGTTAGGCGGAATCGATGACTAAAAAGTCAGAAGATGAATAGTAAATTTCTCTTTCTATAAATGAGAGAAGTAACTCTCCAAGTCTTCCACTTGCTCATTTTCACAAAAATTTTCTTAAGGTAAAAACAAGATTCTTATCCTTTCCATCTCTCTCTTCTTTTGTGTTATGGCCGTGAATGATCTAGTTTCTGCGAATGCCTTGCCGTCGACTTTTGATCCCGAGAGCCTACAAGTTCAAGAAGGCGAAGTTATACCGAAAGATCGAATTCGTGCCGCACTCCGTCGATCCTGATCAAGCGAGGGAATACTGGCGGGTTACGTGTGGTATCGAAGCTCCATCAGCCGAATCGTGGTGTCCGCAGAGACTGAAATTCAAAAAGGACGCCCGTAGGCCAAGCGAGTGTCGAAAATCATTCCTCGCCGTCATTCGGGATTTTTGCCGAGTCTCGGATGAGGTGGAGTTCCGAATGCCGAGAGCCGGAGAGGACGCTGAGTCTCCGCCTCGTGGTTTCTTTACGTGCTACGAGGCGCACTTGTTGCTTTGCCGATTATGGTTTCTCATTCAAGGGGTCATAGTCTAATTTTTGGATCATTATGGTTTAACGATCGGTCAGCTTTCGCCCATCGGTCTTCAACACCTCGTCGGACTCTTGGTTTTGGGTTATGAGTGAGGGATAGACTTAAGCGTCGATTATCTATTGGCGTTTTTAACTCCGTCGGCCGTAGGTAAATCGCTTCGGTATTGCCTCAAGCCAAGGAAAAACATAGCGGTGCTCCAATCGTTTACGTCCAACTTTCATGATTGGAGAAACGATACTTCTTTGTTCATTTAGATAGTGCCTCCGTCGAGAGTGAATACATTTCTTCTTTTCGACGTGAATGGGGTCCCGCGGGTGTCGCTTTTGATACTTTGGTCGTGTTCTTATCGTTTGTCGGTATCTGATAGTTCTTTCGTTTTGCATATTTGGATCCTCTTCCACTGCATCTGGAAGATATCTACATTGTTAGGACTTTCTCTGAGGCTGTCCGTTCTACTGGGGTTACTTTTCCCCGCAACGAGTTCGTAACGCGGTTACGTACCACAAGAAACGTAATAAGCCCGATGTGATTTTGGAAGGGGAGCTTGAACAGGCCATGTATGCCTTTACCCCGTACGAGTTGCCTCCGAATTGGAGAGGGAGAGATCTCCCCGAAACGAGCGCGTGCCAGCTAACGGGGGCGGCGTTGCCGAGAATAGGAGAGGGCCGTCTGAAGGGTCGTGGCACCAAGATATACTCAGCGAAGATGGGAGTGGTCCGAGTCAACCTTCGGTGCCGTCTTTTGGAGAAGGGCCGGAATGGGATGCCTTTTTCGCTTCCCTTGATGCCTCGACGTATCAAACCGCGGCTGGCGCGGGATTCGTTAGGTCTGGGCAATATGTGGAGGCCTCGCATTTGTGCATGGGGGTTAGTTTTCGTGCACACGATATGATTTCAATCGTTTGAGTTATATCGCTCCTAACTTTCAAGGAATTCTTTTTGTAGGGTCTCCATGTGATGGATGAGGCCCTTCAGGCAAGCAACCTGGAGGCAGAGACGGCTCGGTTCAAGGCCAAGAGACTTGAAGAAGAGAACGCTCGCCTGAAGAAGGAGGTCGAAGCGGTTTCGTCTCGCGAAAGGGAATTGGCGGGGAGTCAAGCATCGCAGATTTGCTGTGCGTACAGGCACGGGAAGTGAGAGGTCGCCTCGATTGTGGCCGGTCTCTCGGTCCAGTTTGCGTCGAATTTTGACAAATAAAAGCATGCTCATCAGACCTTTGAAGAATACCGCGAATGTCGTGGTTCAGTGGGCGCTCTGTATCATACCCAGCTTCCTAACTACTCCTACGACCTTAAAATGGATATGATGTCCAGTCACATGAAGAAGTGCAAGGAAGTCATGTCTTCGATCTCATCTATCGAAGAGAGGGTTCGAAATCACTGGGCCCCGATTCCCGTTTCTCCCGATTTGGGGGAAGTCGGGGACACTGCTCGGTGTGACAAGGATGGGGTTGATCAAAACGCGTGACCGTCAAGCGTATACAACTTTTCGATATATGGCAATTTTGATTACGATTTCTGAGCGAGAAATGTTCGTCTGTTGAGGGAGCGTGTTCCCTGTTTATTAGTAGTATTTTGGCCAAGTGTGGCCATTTTTATGTTTGTCGTGGTTGGCCGTGTGTGGCCTTGAAACCCCTCACCCTGTAATTTTAGTATTAATGAATGATATTTTTCGTTTTGATTTGGTTGCATATGAGTAGCGTTACGGTTGCGAAGAAAGATCATGAGTCGTTTTTTCATGTCTACTCTTCTGAGAATCGCTATATTCGTTGTTCGTTTCGGATGCGAGTTTTCGAATGATTTACTATTTCGGATTTTCTTGAACATGAGAACATAGGCGAAGAGACAAATTTTGGAATCTCCTACCGGTTAGATACTAAGTCTTGAGATGTCTGAGACCAGTGTGCTGGGTCTGGTTTGATTTGGGGTAGAGGGATAACACGAGTTGTCGTCTCGTATTTAACTCTTTTCGTTGATCGTTCTATGCGTTTCTCGTTCGGGATGTTAATAAGTTTAGTAAACTTTCTTGAGCGTTTAGATATGAACGAAGAGACGTGCTTTAGGATCTCGTATCAGTTAGATATCATGCCTTGAGATGTTAGAGATCAGTGTGCTGGGTTTAGGGCAAGACCTAGGTCTACTCTCGGTTTTAGGGCGTGCAATGACTAACTCCGGCTTACGTTTCCCGCTTTCGATTTCGACCTGGTTCCATCTCGATATTGAAGTCTGTGATAAGTTCTCGGCTTATATGACTTACATCTCTCCAAAGACAATTTCTAAGTCGTTTGGAAGTGCTGACCAAAATTTCAGATTTCTTTTATAGCGCGCTATTATCCTAGTCGGATGTATGAGAATCCATTCTTCGAAAAGAGCAGGTTAATTAGTTCGTCCGTCAGAGCCAATTGACGAGCGAGTTGATAGTCTTGCGACTGTCTTTAGGAGCTTTTGATCGAGTTCGAATCATGCTTCTTGGAAACTCGCGACGTCTCGCTTTTTCCAGAAGTTTTTCCGCTTTGTGGTAGAATGTGTTGGTGAACAAGTTATAGTCGATGTTTGTTAAGAAAGATCATCTCGTATGATTTCCGTTTTTGGGTTATACGAAAGAATAAAAAGTGAAAATTTATTGACGGGATCGGATCGAAAAATATCAAGTACAAAGTGTGGGAGTATAATAGTATACGTACACCCACTCCCCCTTTGTTTAAAGAGGGGGTCAACTGAACTCTTCTCACGAAGAGCTGCCTACGTACCTCTTTCGAGGATCAAGCCGTCTCATAGTTCAGTTTGTTGTCATGAGTGATTACTCATTTGGAAAAGTTGCGCCGGCCGTTTCAGTTTCGGTGAATACAGCTGGTCGACGGTTTCCTCGGGTGTTAAGGGCGTTTCCTTGTCGAGAGTGTTTGGCTCGGAAGTTTGCTTGTTTCCTTCGGACTGAGCTGTTTCCCGAGTTGACGATTCTGGCACGTCTTTCTCCAAAGTGTTTTCGGCTAACGGCTGAGTCGTCTTTATTCGTTTGGGTTCGGCCACGGGAGTCATTGCGACTTGTCTTAGCTTATGCTCAGCCAGGAAGCAAAGTCATGACTGTTTCTGGCATCCCCTTATCGAGGAGATTCCGTAGGGGGTTGGGAATTTAATGTCCAAGTGGTAGGTCAATGGAACTGCCTTCATGGAGTTTATCCATGGTGTTCCCATGATCACGTTGTAGATGGCAGGATGGTCGACGACCGCAAAATCGACAACTTTTGTTATCTCCTTTGC
Organism: Anastatica hierochuntica; assembly: GCA_900406275.1. Taxonomy (NCBI): domain Eukaryota; kingdom Viridiplantae; phylum Streptophyta; class Magnoliopsida; order Brassicales; family Brassicaceae; genus Anastatica; species Anastatica hierochuntica. The sequence continues at coordinate 8,564 of OVAN01008503.1, read as the reverse complement.
AACCATTGGAAGTTTGATCGATCCGAGAGTCATCGAAGTTATTCGTGAGAAACTCGTGAGCGGTCTCGGCGCGGATATGACCTCAGATAAGTCGATATTCATCTTGTTAAGGGTATCGCGGAAGATGATATTGACGATACTTCCCATATCGATGAGGATCCTGGCGACTTCAAGATCCTTTATGACAAGATCAATCACGATAGGATCGTTATGGGGTTTGTCGAGTCCGACAGTTTCGTGTTCCTCAAAAGTGATGGCGTTACTTGCGGTGTCGAGTGGCGTAGGCCAGTTTTCACTTGACTCAGCCTTTCGGTGATAAGATTTTATCGATGAGACGGTATCGCGAAAGTATTGCGGCCCTCCGATGATCATATTCACCCTGCGGTGATTGGAGTCATTTCCTTTGTCGTCAGGCCTCCTTCCGCATTTCCCATATGCTTGGGTTCCTTGAGATGCGGTGTTTCTAGTCGGTGCTTTCAAAGTCTTGAGTGGGCGATCTGTATCGTGTATGAGATCTTTTACGCTGGTTACGTCTGAAATCTCGTCCGCGAGCAGTTTCGCCGTTAACCTCGCTCCGAGAACTTTGCAGTTCACGGTGGAGTGACACTTTGCCTGGTGAAACTCGCAGAAGGTGTTTTCGTCATACGACATGTTCGGCGTCCAAGTGTTCCCCGACGTCCTGCCTTGTTCAGGCGGGGAATTGACAACTTAGTTGTTCGCCCCCCGGATGTCTTCTCCCTCGTGATGGACGTACTTGTCGTTACGAGGGACCTTCTTTTTTGCTTTCTGTTCAAAGGTTAAGTCTTTTGAGGACCCCTTCACATGTTTGTGTTTTTGCGATAAAACTTTCATCTCTTCTTTGATGATGATGAAATTCGTGGCCTTATGAAGTGCGTCCTGAATAGTGCGTGGTTTCTCGAGAGCTATCCACTTTGTGAACTTCGACTTGTAACAGAGAGTCTTCCTAAGTGCGTCTACCGCCACTTTATCGCTCATCCCGCTGACTCTCGACATTACTATCTTGAACCTGTTCATGAAATCTCGGAGAGATTCATCTTCTCTCTAAGATAGGCTCCATAAACATTGAGTCCTGTTTGAAAAATTCCGAGGAGAGTTGACGGAAACTTCCGATGGAGTTTCGCTTTCGCCGAGAGAACCACTCGAGGGCCGCTCCTTCGAGATGCTCGACAAATAGGTGGAAGAAGCCAGCGTCTTTCTCGCCTTCCTTGAGCTTGGATCTCGCCATCGCGATCTGGAAAGTCTGCAGGTGAGCTTTCGGATCAGAAGTTCCGTCATACATTTGGATTTTCACTTTCCCACGATCGGAGATTCTGGTGCTGGTTATGCGAGCAGTGAATGGAGTTTTTCAAGCCTCTTCAAGGATCTTGTCGATCTCTGGAGCGGCACTGGTCGCGTGATGGATCTGCGATTTTACTGCTTTGACCTCTGCCGCTTTTTTTGCGATCTAGTTGTGGAGATCGCGAATCTCATGGAGATCGTCAGAGGTCTTTTTCGAGATGGTTGGCGCGTCCTGCGAATGGCTCTGGCCTGCTCCTCGGCCTGCTTCTCTTGCTCTACCTAGAAGATATTTTCCTCTTCTTCCGTCATGGGTTCGCTGAGCTGAGAATTCTTCCATGTTGCGTGACCCTTAACCCTTCTCGGGTGTACGTCAGCGTCTTCATCCATGGAATCAGTTTGATCGCTGAAGTCCAGGTGAATTCGCTCCGCTTCGTTATCCTCCGTTTCTTTTCAAGATCTGGGGGATCTTCCACATTATTTCGAGGTGTGACAGGGGTGATTACATCGAGGCTCTGTCCCGGTGGATTTTTCTGCACGTTCTGGAGTAAGTCGCGCGGAGCGGTGAAGTTGAGTCTTTTTCTATGGAGCCTAGTAGCTCCATGCGGAAGGATTGTTCTAGTCCTCGAGGTTAGGGTTTCAACTTGTTTAGCAAGAGATCTAGTCAGTTTGTCTTGTTCGGGTGTTCGAGAGCCGAGAACATCTTTTTGATCTCCTCGAACGCCGCGTTGTTTGCGTTAGCGTTGACCGTGATGTTGTTCGTAACCGGAGTGCTTTCAACGTTGTCATTGGCGCTGCCGCCATCATGAGCAAGTTGAGTGTTCAGGTCGTCTATAATCATGTTCGACCTAGTGTTTCGCGGCTGCGAGTTAGATTGATCCGTGCCCTGCGCGAATAGGCACCCTCCTTCTAGGGCCAAACTATGGGAACCGAAATTCGCACTGTCGATATTCATACTCGGAGGAAAGCCAGGAAATCCTAACTTTTCTTGAGGTCCCAGATTTCTGCTAAGCCAAACAACGGTAGATCAAAAGTACGAAGAAAACAGACGATGAGATAAACGTAAAAGAGAATCGAAAGAGAAATAAAGCAATAGAGATCTTATTTAAATATGCGTTGAGCGTTACAATAGGTGATAAACCGTGGCCGCAGGAGCTGTCGCCGAGTACCCAAGATCTAACAGCGTAAGACTTGTAAATNAAAATGAAAATAAAACCTAAAGCTCTAAGTATGAGTTGTGAAGAAATTTCTCTGTCTCTATATTTCTGTTTGTAATTTTCTGTGTCTCTCCATCCTTCTTCTCCTTAGCCCCCTTTTATATGCCTTCGTAGGTTAAATATGTTTCCTTTTCCGCCCTAGATTTGTGCATATCCTCCCGCAAAAATATACCATTTTTTTGGGAATATTCTATATCTTGACGAATATTCCATATTTATCTTCAGATTCTTACTTTATCGTATTTTATTTTTATCTTTTGCGAAACTCGGTAGATCGTTGACTCAAATGTGCCCGTTCTCGTTCCGAAATCGTAAGTGGACTTTTGTCGCGTTTTGGGTCTTCGTGGGCCTTTTAGCGATAAAGTGATTTTTACGGTTTCTTTCGAAGAAATCGTTCTTCGCACGACTACACGGTGAGGGTTTTACGAAATGATAAGACCGATTGTATGGTTATGATAATGTCGGTGTTCGAGTTAACCGTTATTTTCATACGATCGATACGAAGTTTTTTCGGAAAGTTCGAGTCTTCACGATTATTGCCGCGAAACTTCAACGGAGATTCTAATCAGGACAAAACAAGAAACGCTTGAACCGGGATTCGAAGGAGAAGATGATCGGGAAAATGTAGTCTAGACACCCGTTGGGCATCAAGACGGTGATCTAGGTGCCCGTCCGGGCGTCCAGACGGTGGTCTGGGCGGCTAGACTTGCCGTTGTTCATATCGCTCTTATTTTTTAGGCGACGCGGTTATCCGTCATTTACGGTGACTTCTTATCGCTCCGGAACTCGTTTACTAAGGTCTGTCGGAGGTCTCGAATGTTGATTTTGTTATCCTTGCATTTAGTTTCCCGCGAGCGACTAGGCTTTGTGAAGCGGCCGCTTGTGGAATTCTAGACGCAGAGTTTTGACATTTGGTCGAGAGGGGATTGACTAGATGGCAAGAGCCTTGGAATTGATAATCCTTTCACGATTTTCATTTTTGAAGGAGAGACTATGTTTCGTTACTCTTTTAGGCATCGTTTTTGTCGTAACCGTTTTTGACCCCAACAGAGTCTTGAGGGTAAGGTCGCTGATCAGACAAAGGGATCAGAGAGCTGGAAGCTGCGAACACCACCCTCCATGTTGCCAGGCAGAGTGTGCATAGTGCAACCCGTGCTCCATTGGCTCAATCCTTGGATGACATATAAAAGAAATTCTCCGAGCTGTCATAGCTCCTTGAGGCTATCCTCGAGGGCCACAAGGAGGAGAAGTATAGACTGGCCTTGTAGATATAGATAGATAGATAGATAGAGAGAGAGAGAGAGAGAGAGAGAGAGAGAGAGAGAGAGAGGTGCCCAAAAGGCTGTTGTTTCCAAGTACAAGCCTCGATTTGAAAAGATTGAGAAGGGGATGGCCGACCTAAAGATCGTCTAGGAGAACACCCTCATGGTTGCTCAAGCTACCGGCTAAAGGGAGATGATAGCCACGCTAGAGGGGTGCATAGTTTTTGGGCTCGAGGTCGACTGAGCTACGATGGACCAATCCTTTAAGGATTTTAATGGGGATATCCTTGAAATGGACGTTGTCATGCTGGACTTGGAAAAGAATCTCAGACTTTTGCCTCCCTTCGATAGCTCCAGCTGCTTCATTGTCCCAGCTCCCGCTACTCCGAGCTCCACCGTGGCCACCTCTCACATGGTAGTGGTTATTGTAGAGGAGGAGGGTGAATATGAGGTGGAGAGCGACTCGTCTACCATTGCGGGTGAAGCGATGAGCCAAGCGGTTATTGTGGATGAATAACATAATCTTAACAACTTCGAGTCAAATGTTTTCATCCTCTCTATTGGAGATGCCTCTGGGCTAGCCACGAACCAGAGTCAAGAATAGACCACATGTGACCTTTAAAAAATCATTAGTAATGACTTTTAGAACTTCTCTTTTGATTTTTTTATTTCCATTTCGTTTGAATGACTTGGGGCCCAAGAGAGCATTCATCTGTACTCGTTTTTTAAAGGAAATGCATCAATTCCAATTTGTACATACTTCATAAACTTTTGCAAAATTGTGATAGGTTTTATGCGACTCTGGGAGTTAAAATGGTTTAGTTTACCCCCATGTCGTACAATCTTTCTCCATTGTTAGCTTGTAGTATCCTTGCTTTCTAATATTCTAAGCTAAGGACCGACCTCTAGCGTGGTTGCCACAAGAGACATAACAAACCTTGTGAAGAAGTTTATAGATATCCTCTCCATGGAGGCAGTAAATGTGCAGTCTAGAATGGCTTCTACGAAATAAACTATCGTCGTCCATTGTGTAATAAGCTTTGTTGTCTCAATTTACGAGCTTGCCATTTTTCTGCTTGGAGAATCTTGTCGTTGACATACAACTCGATGTCTTCTAACCAATAATCTTCATCTTGAATATCCCTGAGTGTTCATCGACTTCGAGGTCATCCTCGTGTAAGTGAATGTTAATGGTATATATTTTCATGCATTTTTAGGCTCATTTTAGTTATGCTTTTACCACATTTAGATTGTATCTAATGAATTTAATCACTAGTGTTCATGGATTTTACGATTTGAATATAGGTTTAGGATTTTATTTCATTTGCATACATCTTCTTACATTTGTAGGTGCATATTCGGAGACGCTCAAGGGGGAGCTTTTTGGATGGATTATGGATGACATTATGGCCAATAACCAAAAGGAAGAGGAGTCAAATGCCTATGGAGAATGTGGAGACAAAAGAGAAATCGTTGAAGCAAATAAGAGGAAAAAAAGCTGCTCATGGTACCAATTATCGACCTCCCAGGTCGATAGTTGAGAACATGAGGTCGATAGCAACAAGAATTACCAGAGAACTACCAAATTCTTTCCACTTTTGACCTAGGAGGTCAATAATAAGCAACATGAGATTGATAGCTCACTGCATCCGGTCCAAATCTCTCTCCTTTCACCTATAAATAACCTTAAAACCTAAAATCATGTATCTAAGACATCTACAATTATTTTCTTGGATCAAGATAGAGTGTTTAATGTTTTTCCTTTTGATTGTTGAGATCAAGATTCTCTCTTTTTAGATTGTATCTAGGATTAAAAACCCAACCTTTTACACGTTTATGCTTTTTCCCTCTTCCCCATGTTTCTTTTCTTTAAGCATGTGTGAGTAGTCCCTTTGATGGATCATTGAGTGTTGAGATTTTCTTAGCTAAGGTTGGAAGATTGGTGTTACAGATGGTTAATCTTAGGTTTCCAAAGGATTAGGTGAGCTTAATGCTAGGTGTTGATAAAAAGGGTGAGATTAAAGCTAGGTTTTAGAGTACCTAAGTAAAATCTAGATTTGTATGCATCTCACCACCGAGAGGTGTTCGATGAAATGTGTAGGAGAATTTAGTTATTGATATAATTTGGATAATTAGAATTGATTTCTAGGTTGATTAGTAACTATATTAGCTTCCTCTTAATGATTCCTAATTGATTTATCATTTACAAAATGCGAGAGTTGAGTGAATACATCAATATGGAAATGGCTTATTGCCACGAGAGTAGATTAGGATACTAATGGCTTTGGTCTATTACAACAAACCTTGGTCGATCATCTTTGTTCAATGTTAATTTAAAATTTGACCTTAAAGTTTATATTTGCTCTCTTTGTTTAAGTTTGTTGCTTTCGTTTAAGTTGTTTATTTCCTTGCTTAGTTTCATTTGTAGAATTTTAAGAAAACTTAAAAACAACCCCAACCTTTTTTTATTTGCTTAGATTAGAATTTAAACGCGTATTTCCAATGCTTAAATCTATCTAGTTAGGTAAGTTGCTTTTTGGGTTCGACCCCTATGTACTACAACAACATACTCGTGCACTTGTGAGATTGTGAGGTTGTTAGGAACAAAAAGCTTATAAATTTAAAGCTTTTGTGCAATAAACAATCGCCCAACAATCTTTTGGCGCCGTTTCCAGTGAGCATTATTACTAGTAAAGATTTTCTTTGGGATTTCGTTTTGTTTGAGACCAAGCTTAAATTTTCGAGTACTTAACTCTTCTCTCTGCCTTTGTTTTGGTTGCTTTGTTTCGAGGAAATGATTCAACAACATCAAGGAGATATGAATGAACAAATAGTGTATCAAGAGACTATAGGAGACTTAAACACACCAATTACGAGCCTTATTAACATGATTCAAAACACTAAGTTCTTTGGTTTGGACATGGAGAACTTTATATATCTTCTTGATAACTTTGAGACATTATGCGATACGACCAAAATGCAAGGAATTCCCGAAGATTATGTGAAGCTATCTCTTTTCTCATTTTCATTAGAAGACAACGCTTAACACCGGGAGAAGACCGTGATTAGTTCTTCAATAACCACTTTGGATGAACGCAAAAAGATGTTCGTTGGCAAATTCTACTCGCATTAGATAATACAAACTTCCTAAATATTGTGAACTTTGAGAAAGGGATAGAAGAAACACTTGGGGAGACTTGGTAAAGGTACAATGAGTACGTGAGAAATTGCGCTCACCATGGTTTTACTGAAGGAAGTCTACTTAGGATCTTCCATAGAGGAGTCCATCAACATTTTCGACTTGCTATGAAAACGACTAGTAATGGAAATTTTACAAGCCTATTAATGTGTCAGTACTTTAGTGGTTTTTACTACGGTTTTTACACGAAATTTATGGTTTTTAGTATGTATTCGGATTGTTTTGGCGCAGATTTGTGTTCTTTGTTATTTTTACAGGAATCGAGCTTGAATGTGCAAAAAGAATGCATTTTGGATGGATTTCAAGCGTCGAAGGAAGTGTTCGTAAAAAGCTGAAAAATACCCAGAAATTTGGACAAGGATCGACCGATCCATGTCTATCGATCGATCGATCTCTGTCACGAATTGCAGACCAATTTTATGAAGAACCAGACCGAACTTATTTCGAACCGGATTGCTATCAAAAGACCTAGACTCGTGTTTCTTGTTTCATTATGCACTTTTAGAAACTTTTAGAGAGCAGAGATTTATTTGTAACCTAAGGAGAAGAAGCCTCTTTGTTCTTTGATTCGAGAAGTCTTCGGAACCATTTTTACTCTTGTTTTTCCTTAATACAATCATTTCTATCTTGAATTTGATATGTGTTTATGCAATTACCATGAGTGAGTAGTCTGTTAGTTGGGTTTAAGGTTCTCACTTAGGGATTCATGAATTGTTGATATAGAATCGCATGATTAGGGATTTAATCTAATGGATCTTCATCTATGATTGATCGTAATGCATGAAATTCAACTGATCACTTAGTTTCTGTTCTTAGGTAATTTAACGCCTATAAAGTGTTTGTTTAAATGCCTAAAAGAATCTTAGATGAACAATTCTTCTTAAGCCAATGGAAGTTGATGTTTAAGTGAATTGTGAACATATCAAACCTGTTAGTAATGCATGATTAGAAATCGAGGGTCAACAGAAGTTAGTCTCGAGATTTCTAATACATAGGGCTCTGATACTACGGAAGTAGGTCAATTCTAAATTAGAATTTGAGTTCAAGATGGTTCTTAACTTGTTCCCTAGTCTATAATTTGAATCACCAATGAATCGTTTCCCTGAGAATGCCCAATGCCCAACACTTCTTTGATTGATTTACAATCTTTTCGTTGCTTCCTACTTTCTTTGCTTTCTTATTTTCGATATTTGCATCATCTTACAAAACATCTTTTTAGCCTAGCCCAATGTGTGATCTGATATTTCTTCGTGCTACCTTTGGTCTCTATGGATTCGATCCCGAACCACTACAAAGTACATCTGTGCGCTTGCAGTGTTATCTCGGACGAAAACCTGAGCTATCAAGTTTTCTGGCGCCGTTGTCATGGACCAATAGGGAGTCTTATAACTTAGGATCATTGCGTGCCTAAGGAATTTTTCTTTATTTTTTTTGGATCTCTTCTTTTTCTTCTTTTGTTGTGCTTTCAAGTGCATGAACAGGCCTAATACTAGAAGCCAAGGGATCGAAAATCTTGCTGAATTGGAACCTGAACCTTCGCGTCTAGAGAGACAGAAGAAGAAGAGAAGTTGCTGGAGGTTATTGAAGAAT
>OVAN01008502.1:0-14794 GCA_900406275.1 Anastatica hierochuntica | reverse complement strand
CAATCAAGACGAAACGAGAGACGATCAAGTGACGATTCGAAGGAAATGATGATCGGAAAGGACGTGGTTCAACCAATGCATAACGGTTGAACGTTGTCCGTGTCGTAGCGCCATCTGGTGCAAAGACCGAGCCCTGGTCTTGGCGCCAATTAGCGTAAAAAAAAGCTCTCTGTCTTGGCGTCAATTGGCGCCAAGACAGACCTTCTGTCTTGACGCCAATTGGCGCCAAGACCATAAGACGGACCTCCGGTCTTGGTTCCGATCAACATCTAGTATAGCCTTTGGTTCAGTCGTCAATCGGTACCAAGACTCGTTCGTAGGTTTGGCGTCAATCGGCGTTTAGATAGTTTTCTGAAAAGACGCGGTTCTCCGATGCTTTCGGTGGTTTCGTATCGCTCCGAAGGTTGTATCGTGTGGCCTGGTGAGAGTTGTCCGATAGCCATTGATGCTAACTTTAGCATTCAGGTACTTTAGTTTCTCGCGGACGGATATACTTCTTTGAAAGATCGTCTGACCCCAATTGGCTTGCGGTCTAGACGACGGTGAGTTTAGATGATGGTAAGGTTAGACGACGCTAAACTTAGACAACGGTAAGTCTAGTCGATGCTACGTCTAGACGACGACGAGTCCAGACGTTGGTCGTGTTTCCTAGTAAGTTTGATTAAAGATGTGATCTTGGACGTTAATTTCGGGATGACTGTTATTTGACACCAACAACTTGGCTTATACTCCTTTGACCCATTCCTTGCCTTAGCCTTAGCTATGGGAGTCTGAACTTGCTTCCAAGGTAGTCGTCGTCTTTGAATGCGAGATATGGATACCTTTTTGTGACCTTTCCTTTGTCATCTCAAGGGTCCATAGTAATCGTCTTTATTGCAAGTAGGTCATTCCCGCCAGCGAAGGCCATGACTGTTCTCACAATTTTTTCGAGTGGCAAAGGTCCTGATTCCCTCGACGACTTTTTACTAAAGGCCGCCGGGATCAACGAACATCGTCTTGACTTGTACGCGTTGGTTTCTTCTAGGACCGTATTTTACCCTTCGTGGTTTTCTTTACGGGTGTTGAACTTTTTTCGAATTTTTGTGCCTTGGAGCTTGTACTTAGACTGTTTGGTTTCGAAACTCTCTGGGAGTATAAGCTTCAAAACTTTTAAGCTTGACAAACTACTAGGGTTTTCATCCCATCTTCTGCTTGGCTCCTTCTTGATGCCTTCCAGTCTTTCTACTCTTTATTGCTCGGTCATCTTCTTAGTCTATAATTTTGGTAGACACGCTCTATCAAGGAGATGCCGAGTCAACATTATAGCCTTGGTGAATCACAGCAGAAGTCGTCGAAACGAAGGGGTTTGCGCTAGATTATATCCACACTCCTAAGTGGCTCTGAAGCCGATCCTTTGACGATCTCATCTCGGACCTGCAAGCCAGAAGGGAAAACGATCAGGCTGCATGTCTATAAAAACGAATGACGAGACGCTAAAAGTCGTACTTTAGCGATCTCTACAAGTTTGTTAAAGGGATCGGATAGCTAAAGCATAATGATTCACCATGGAGATAAAAGAAAAGCGTTACCTTAGTACTGGGAGTTGAAGCGACAGAGGTGCGAATGACAGAAACCGTTAGAGAACTGTGGAATCAAAGGAGAAATGGTTAGAAATCGCTCAAAGATCTACGGAAAAAATCGTCAACGTTGAAATCCCTAAGTCAAGATCGAAAATCTACTGTCATCGCCATGACGCAATCACTACTAAGGATAAAAGAAAGCCATATCTACCAGAAAAATGCTAAATACTTACCGAAAAAAGCAGAGAAAATGGTGGCCTTTCGAGAGAAAACCCTAATCTGACTTAGAGGAGGCAAGCGAAAAAGTGAAACGACCAAGACTCATCACTTTCCCGCCTATTTAACCCTAGCGGTAATGGGCCAAAGACAAAAGAGAAGCCCAAATTGCGCCATGAAGCTAAAGCCCAAGAGTTCATCTAAAAGATGTGACCCACCAAGAGCTAATGAGACTCGCAAGGATGAAGCGATAGCAGCGAGGGCCATTGCGGGAGCTACTCTTATTTCTTTATTTTTAAAAAGTCGATCCCAAACTAAGGTTTGAACCGAAATCTCTTAAGAAAGGGTCTACTCTTCAAATTCCACATGTGGAAAATGAAGAGTGGGGGGCAACTGTTGGGGGTAATTTTATTCCCTTAGAGTCTGGCCATAGCCTAGACCAAGGAGACATAAAAAAACCCCTAGTTGTAGGTACAAACCAAGGCCATAGCGAAGGACACCACCGCCAAGCTGAGGTCATAGCCGAGGTACGGCGGATATCCCCTTAGTCGGTCTAAGAATTTAAGAGATAAGGAAAAATTCCTTAATGAATCTAGGGAAATATTTTTTATTGTGAGATAGACTCGAATATAGAAGTTATCCATAAAATATATGGAAATACTTTAATTCGAAGGCTATAAATACAAAGAGAAGAACTCTAATTCAGGGATCCGATCGAACCCCGAGACTTTGAGAAAAACATAGATTGTATTCGATCTCTCTTATTGATCAATACAAAAGAGTCTTCTATATTATTTCTGTCTCTTTCGCTCATCTCTATCTCAAAACACTAACAATCAATCGAAAACCTTGTTCTTGTTCTTCCCCATCGAAAAATCACCAAAAAAACCCCAAACAAAAATAATTGTATTACAATGTTAATATTGAGAAATATAATTTGTTACAAAAATACAAAAAATCATAAAATATTAAAATTTAAAATTGCCTATGTGTTTGAGGTTTTCTAGACGTTCTTCGATGAAGAAGAACATAAACAAGATGATCGATGATTTTAGGTTTTGGAGAAGAGAGATGAGCAAAGGAGGCAGAAAGATATGCAATAGAATCTTCTCTATTTATCAATAAGAGGTCGATTAAAATAATGTATAAGTTTTTGAGTGTAAAGTCTTCGATTTCGAATCCTTGAATTAAGGTTCTTCCTTTTGTATTTATAGCTTTTGAGTTAGAGTTTTTTCATTTATCTTATGGATAACTCCTATATTTGAGCTTATCATACAAAAGGAATATTTCCCAAGATTTTAAACTGACTTAGGGGATATCCGCCCTACCTCAGCTTGGCGATGGTGTCCTTGGATATGGCCTTGGTTAGCACCTACAACTAGGGGGTTTATCTATGTCTCCTTGGTTTAGGCTGTGGTCGGAATCTTAGAGAATAAAATTATCCCCAACAGTTGCCTCCCACTCTTCATTTTCCACGTGTGGAATTTGAAGAGTAGATCCTGTCTTAAGAGATTTTGGTTCATACCTTAGTTTCGGGCCGCATCCTTTTGATAAAAATAAGAAAATCTCCTGCCATGGTTCCCACTGCTATGGCTTCATCCTTGGTGGGTCTCATTAGCTTGGTGGGCCGCATCATTTTGATGAACTCTTGGCCTCGAACTCCATGGCGTAATTTGGGCTTCTCTTTTTATCTTTGGTCCATTACTGCTAGGGTTATATAGGTGAGAAAGTGATGAGTCTTGATCATTTCACTTTTTCACTTGCCTCCTCAAAGTCAGATTAGGCCCGAGATGAGTCCTGATAGTTCTTCTTTCTGGATTGCAGGTCCGAGATGAGATTGTCAAAGGATCGACTTCAGACTCGCTTAGGAGACTCTTGGGATTCCCTAGTTTCAAGGATCGCCTCTCGATTTCCTAAGTTGTCCAAGGGTTGAGATCACGTCAGGACAAGGAATCAAGGCCAACACTTCATGTTGATCTCTCCATGGTGCTTTCGACTTGGCATGAAGGTGTGCATCGCCTGCGGTGATGGAGTGACAACCTTCGGGATCTTACATCGAGCTAGGAAACGATGGCGGATCATCGCCTTGGCTGCTGCCATTGCCATCATAATAGAATTAAACCTTGGTGATCTCTTCCTCCCATATTGGACATCCTTGGCGCTTCCATTAGATTTAACGTTGCCAAGGCTATTCATGAAAGGGATAGACGAAACGAGGATGACTCTCCATGTTGACGATGAGCCCCGTCAACATCAATAACCATGGTCGGAAGACGATGGAACCCTTTGTATGGTCTCCTGGCCATCCAGGGTCGCTACGACCACAACAACCACAATTGACGGGCTTGGATCTCCTTGGACTCTTCGGGGTCTATTGCCGCCATGGCAATAGAAGGACTCGAGTCTTCTCCTGGTTGTGGGTGAGTCTCCACCTTAGGTGCCTCTCTCTTGCCTTTGGCCCTAGTGTTTATATTCTGGTCTGATATGATCTACCATGGGAATACTTGGCGTGATCCCATGGTGTAGATTCGTCTTTTGTCGGTAAGCACTTGGGTCTAAGGAAGGGAGGCGCCCTTAGCCTTAGCAGAAGTCATGCCACACCATTAGCTTCAAGTCAAGCGGGTTCCAGGATATTGCATGGCTTCTCACCTTTGCTTAGTCGTTAGAGATGTACTGGTGAGACGAATTGTAATATCTTCCATTCTTCTAGTAAGACACTTTGTAGTATTTGGCTTCTCAACATTTCTTAGTAAAAAATTTTACAGTGATGTAACAAAATCCATGGGCTCCTTCACCTTTTGTTTATCTAGTATCAAAACTTGTCGCCATGGTATCACATCTGACTTGGCTTCCAGTTCTTTGACCAATTCCTTGCCCTAGCCTTGGCTTTAGGCTATGGGATTTGAACTGGCTTCCGAGATAACCATCTTCTTTGAATGCGAGATATGGATACCTTTTTGTGACTTTTCCTTTGTCATCTTAAGGGTCCATAGTAATCGCCATATTACAAGAATGTCATTCCCACCAGTGGAGGCCATGATTAATCTTACTTTTTCTTCAAGTGACAAAAGTCCTGATACCTTCGATGGCTTTTTATTAAAGGCCATAGGAATCAGTGAATGCCGTCTTGACAGGCACGCATTGGTTTTTGTCTAGCACCGTATTTTGGGTTCTTTATGGGTGTTGAACTTCTTTCATATTTTCGTGCCTTGGAGCTTGTCCATAGGTTGCTCGGCCTCAAAACTCTTGTAAGTTTTAGCTTCAAAACCTTCAACCATGACAAACCTTTGGGGCTTTCATCCCAACTGCTGCTTGGTTCCTTCTTCCTGCTTTTCACTCCTTCTACCTCCTTCTTTTCGACTTCTTAGTTTATTATCTCGGTAGACATGCTCTATCGAGGAGACACCGAATCAATAATATAGCCTTGGTAAATCGCAGTAAAGGCCATCGTAATGAATGAGTTTACGCTAGTTGTGCTAGATTATCTCCATACTCCTTTTTGAAAGTATAGACTGTGGATTTTTGATCCGTCTTGTTTGATCTTGTCAAGTCCATGGTAGAGGTTAGCTCATCGTTTTCTGCTTAGAGTTCTAGGGCTCTCTTGCTCTATATGCATGACATCGAGATTTGCGGGGCTCTCAAATTTGGGCAACTGAAGCGCTTTGATCTGATGGTTCTCGCCGCTCTACTTGAGCGTAGACATCCATTGCTTTGGTAGGTCCACGATCTTTCGTCGTTGAACCTGCTTTCAAAGAAAAGGAGGGGCACATAGCCCTTGGTGGAACATGGTCTCTAGGACATTAGATTTACAAATTTTTGAATTTGATATCTCAGCATGGGGGCACATGGCCTAGAGAAGCTTGCGTCCGTGGTTGTCTAAACCATGAGTTAGGGCGTCAAGTATTTGGTGAGCTAAGGTCCCCTGCTAACTATACGACATATGAGTCGTGAACTCATAAGCGTTTGGTTAACAGACTTTAGTCTCGATTGGGATCTATTTTTTCATACATGAGATTGGTGGGCACACCTGCCAATGGGCACAAGGCCTCTTTGGACATTTAGTCTCTGGGCCGAAGCCTTATTGAGACTGTGTGACAGAGTTTTTGCTAGCTCTATTGTGACCGACCAGTTTTAAGTTTTTCTATGAGCCGCGTACTAGGATGGACAGAGGTGCACAATCCATTAGTTTTGCTAACTCATAGTTTTGATGCATTACATCTACCATCGTTAGGACCTGGTCCGCAATTCGCCACAGCTTTTAGAGCATGGTTTTTGGGAACTTATTTGCGTTCCGCCATAATCTTTTCGCCAAGGTTTTTAGGATCTGGTCTGTATTAGATGAACCATAGTTAGGAGCCCGTCCGCATTCCGCCATGACCTTTGGGCCATGATTTTTAAGATCTCGAACGCATTACATGGATTTTTGTTTTAGCACGAGGCCCTGGTAGATTTCTAAGGAGTTTTTTAAAGATGTGTATATCTTTTTTGTCCAAAGTAAATTGTTTTTCTTTTCTTTCAAGAATGTATTTCAAGATCTGCAGTTTTTTTCGTCAAAGAATAGTAGAGCTTTTATTACATAATTTAATTCTAAGAAAACCGATGGCCATCTCCTTAGTGTAGGCTATGACCGGACTCTAAGGGAAAAAAGTTACCCCCAACAGTTGCCTCCCACTATTCATTTTCCACGTGTGGAATTTGAAGAGTAGATCCTACCTTAAGAGATTTAGGTTCATACCTTAGTTTCGGGTTGCATCCTTTTGATAAAAATAAGAAAAGCTCCCGCCATGGTTCCCGCTTCTATGGCTTCATCCTTGGTGGGTCTCATTAGCTTGGTGGGCCGCATCCTTTTGATAAACTCTTGGCCTCGAACTCCATGGCGTAATTTGGGCTTCTGTTTTTGTCTTTGGCCTATTACTACTAGGGTTATATAGGTGAGAAAGTGATGAGTCTTGATCATTTCACTTTTTCACTTGCCTCCTCACAGTCAGATTAGGTCCGAGATGAGTCTTGATAGTTCTTCTTTCTGGCTTGCAGGTCCGAGATGAGATCGTCAAAGGATCGGCTTCAGACTCGCTTAGGAGATTCTTGGGCTTCCCTAGTGTTTAGGATCGCCTCTGGATTTCCTCAGTGGTCCAAGGGTGGAGATCACGTCAGGACAAGGAATCAAGGCCAACGCTTCATGTCGATCTCTCCATGGTGCTTTCGACTTGGCCTGAAGGTGTGTATCGCCTGCGGTGACGGAGTGACAACCTTCAGGATCTTCCACCGAGCTAGGAAATGATGGTGGATCATCGCCTTGGATGCTGCCATGGCCATCAGAATGGAATTCCACCTTGGTGATCTCCTCCTCCAATGTTGGATATCCTTGGCGTTGCCGTTGGATTTAACGTTGCCAAGGCTATCCATGACAGGGACTGACGGAACGACGATGGTTATTCAGGTTGACGAAGAGCCGCGTCAGCATCAAAAACCATAGTCGGAAGACAATGGAACCCTTTGTACGGTCTCCTGGCCATCCTGGGTCGCTACAGCCACAACAACCACAATTGACGGGCTTAGATCTCCTTGGACTCTTCGGGGTCTATTGTCGCCATGGCAATAGAAGGACTCGAGTCTTCTCCACATTGTGGGTGAGTCTCCACCTTAGGCGTCTCTCTCTTGCCTTTGGCCCTGGTGTTTATATTCTTGTCTGATATGATCTACCATGGGGATACTTGGCATGATCCCATGGTGTAGATTAGTCTTTTGTCGGTAAGCACTCTGGTTCCAAGGAAGGGAGGCGTCCTTAGCCTTAGCAGAAGCCAGGCCACACCATTAGCTTCAGGTCAAGCGGGTTCCAGGATATTGCATGGCTTCTCACCTTAGCTTAGTCGTTAGAGATGTACTGGTGAGACCAATTGTAGTATCTTCAATTCTTCTAGTAAGACACTTTGTATTATTTGGCCTGCCAACATTCCTTTGTAAAATTTTTTCCAATGATGTAACAAAATCCATGGGCTCCTTCACCTTTTGTTTATCTAGTATCAAAACTTGTCGCCATGACCTTTTATCACATCTGACTTGCCTTCCACTTCTTTTACCCATTCCTTGCCTTAGCCTTGGCTTTAGGCTATGGGAATTTGAACTGGCTTCCGATATAGCCGTCGTCTTTGAATGCGAGATATGGATACCTTTTTGTGACCTTTCCATTGTCATCTTAAGGGTCCATAGTAATCGCCTTATTACAAGAATGTCATTCCCACCAGTGGAGGCCATGATCAATCTTGCTATTTCTTTAAGTGACAAAAGTCCTGATACATTCGATGGCTTTTTATTAGAGGCCATAGGAATCAGTGAATGCCGTCTTGACAGGTACGTGTTGGTTTTGTCTAGCACCGTATTTTGGGTTTCTAAACGGGTGTTGAACTTCTTTCAAATTTTCGTGCTGTGGAGCTTGTCTGCAGGTTGCTCTGCCTCAAAACTCTTGTGAGTTTTAGCTTTGAAACCTTCAACCTTGACAAACCGTTTGGGCTTTCATCCCACCTCCTTTTTAGTTCCTTCTTCCTACTTTTCACTCCTTCGACCTCGTTCTTTTTCGATCATCTTCTTAGTTTATTATCTCGTTAGACATGTTCTATCGAGGAGACACCGAATCAATAATATAGCCTTGGTGAATCGCAGTAGAGGCCGTTGTAATGAATGGGTTTGCGCTAGTTGTGCTAAATTATCTCCATACTCCTTTTCTAAGGTATAGACTGTGGATTTTGGATTCGTCTTGTTTGATCTTTTCAAGTCCATGGCAGAGGTTAGCTCTTCATGTTCTCCTTAAAGTTCTAGGGCTCTCTTGCTCTCTGCGCATGACTTCCGGATTTGCAGGGCTCTCAACTTTGGGCGGTTGGAGCGCTTTGATCTGATGGTTCTGGCCGCTCTACTGGGGCCTACACATCCATAGCTTTGGTAGGTCCACGATCTTTCGTCGTTGAACCTGCATTCAAAGAAAAGGTGGGGCACATGGCCCTTGGTGGAACATGGTCTCTAGGGCATTAGATTTAAAAATTTTTGAATTTGATATCTAAGCTAAGGGGCACATGGCCTAGAGAACCATGGGTCCGTCTTGGTCTTAACCATGGGTTGGGGCCTCCAGTATTTGGTGAGCTAAGGTCCCCAGCTAACTTTACGTCATATGAGTCACGAAATCATAAGCGGTTAGTTAATAGAACTTAGTCTTGATTGGGATCTATGTTTTCCTACATGAGATCGGTGGGCACACCTGCCCATCGACACAAGGCCTCTTTGGAGATTTAGTCCCTGGGCTGAAGCCTTATTGACACTATTTGTCAGAGTTTTTGCTAGTTCTATTGTGACCGGCCAACTTTAAGTTTATCTATGAGCCACGTATTAGGATGGACAGGGGTGTACATATCCATTAGTTTTACTAACTCATAGTTTTGATGCATTGCATCTACCGTCGTTTGAACCTTGTCCGCATTTCGCCACAACTTTTAGAGCATGGTTTTTGTGAACTTGTTCGCGTTTCGCCATAATCTTTTGGCCATGGTTTTTAGGATCTGGTCCGCATTAGATGGACCATAGTTAGGAGCCCGTCCGCATTCCGCCATGACCCTCGGGCCATGATTTTTAAGATCTCGTCCGCATTATATGGATTTTTGTTTTAGCACGAGGCCCTAGTAGATCTCTAAGGAGTTTTTTAAAGATGTGTATCTCTTTTTTTTCCAAAGGAAATCGTTTTTCTTTTCTTTCAAGAATGTATTTCAAGATATGCAGTTTCTTTCGTCAAAGAATAGCTGAGCTTTTATTACATAATTGAATTCTAAGAAAAACGATGGTCATCTCCTTGGTGTAAGCTATGGCCGGACTCTAAGGGAATAAAATTACCCCGAACAGTTTCCTCCCACTCTTCATTGTCCACGTGTGGAATTTGAAGAGTAGATCATGTCTTAAGAAATTTAGGTTCATACCTTAGTTTTGGGATGCATCCTTTTGATAAAAATAAGAAAAGCTCCCGCCATGGTTCCCTCTTCTATGGCTTCATCCTTGGTGGGTTTCATTAGCTTGATGGGCCGCATCTTTTTGATGAACTCTTTGCCTCGAACACCATGGCGTAATTTGGGCTTCCCTTTTTGTCTTTGGCCCATTACTGCTAGGGTTATATAGGTGAGAAAGTGATGAGTCTTGATCATTTCACTTTTTCACTTGCCTCCTCAAAGTCAGATTAGGTCCGAGATGAGTCCTGATAGTTCTTCTTTCAGACTTGCCTGTCCGAGATGAGATCGTCAAAGGATCAGCTTCAGAATTGCTTAGGAGACTCTTGGGCTTTCCTAGTTTCGAGGATCACCTCTGGATTTCCTCAGTGGTCCTAGGGTGGAGATCACGTTAGGACAAGGAATCAAGGCAAACACTTCATGTCGATCTCTCCATGGTGCTTTCGACTTGGCCTTAAGGTGTGCATCCCCTGCTGTGACGGAGTGACAACCTTCGAGATTTTCCATCGAGCTAGGAAACGATGGCGGATCATTGCCTTGGCTGCTGCCATGGCCATCGGAATGGAATTCCACCTTGGTGATCTCCTCCTCCCATGGTGGACATCCTTGGTGCTTCCGTTGGATTTAATGTTGTCAAGGCTATCCATGACAGGGACTGACAGAACGAGGATGGCTATCGAGGTTGACGGATAGCCGCATCAGCATCAGAAACCATGTTCGGAAAATGATGGAACCCTTTGTACCGTCTCCTGGGCATCTTGGTTTGCTTCAGCCACAACAACCACAATTGACGGGCTTGGATCTCCTTGGACTCTTCAGGGTCTATTACCGCCATGGCAAAAGAAGGACTCGAGTCTTCTCCAAGTTGTGGGTGAGTCTCCACCTTAGGCGCCTCTCTCTTGCCTTTGGCCTGGTGTTTATATTCTTGTCTGATATGATCTACCATGCGGATACTTGGTGTGATCCCATGGTGTAGATTCGTCTTTTGTCGCTAAGCACTCTGGGTCCAAGGAAGGGAGGCGTCCTTAGCCTTAGCAGAAGTCAGGCAATGCCATTAGCTTCAGGTCATGCGGGTTCCAAGATATTGCATGGCTTCTCACCTTAGCTTAGTCGTTAGAGATGTATTGGTGAGACCAATTGTAATATCTTTCATTCTTCTAGTAATACACTTTGTTTATCTAGTATCAAAACTTTTCGCCATGACCTTTTATCACATATGACTTGGCTTCCACTTCTTTGACCCATTCCTTGCCTTGGCCTTGGCTTTAGCCTATGGGAATTTGAATTGGCTTCCGAGATAGTCGTCGTCTTTGAATGCGAGATATGGTTGCCTTTTTGTGACCTTTCCTTTGTCATCTTAAGGGTCCATAAACTCTCGGAAAATCTAGTCGACCAACGGGCGACTAGACTCGTAACAAGTCTAGTCGACCAACGGGCGACTAGACAAGTAACAAGTCTAGTCGCCCAATGAGCGACTAGACTCTCGGAAAGTCTAGTCGCCCATGGGCGACTAGACACGGACAATGTCTACTCGCCCATGTTTGACTAGACCACGTCCTCTCGATCATCTTCTTCTTCGAATCTCGGTTCTATTGTCTCTTGTTTCGTCTCGATTGGAGTTTCCGTTAAAGTTTCGCGATAATAATCGTAACGACTTGTTTTTTCTTAAAAATGTCGTATCGATCGTATTAAACGAGAACGATTAACTCGAACACAAACATTATCTTAACTATACGGTTGGTCTTATCATTTTGCGAAACCATCACCGCGTAATCTTATTCTCCGAAAGAAATCGTAAAAATTATTTAGTTGCAAAACGGACCAGGAAAGCCCAAAACGCGATAAAAGTCCACTTACAATTCCGGACGAGAATGAGCTCAATAACGTCAACGATTTACCAGAGTTCCGCGAAAGATTAATGGAAAATGCGATAAAGTTAATGTTTGGAGATAAATATGGAAAAATCGTGAAGATAAGAAATATTCTCGAAAAAAGGAATATTTTCATGGAAGGATATATTCAAATGCAGGGCGGAAAAGGAAACCGGACTAACCTACGAAGGCATATATAACGGACGCTAAGGAGAAGAACTAGGAGAGACAGAAACTTCTTCACAATTCACACTTAGAGAAATTAGGTTTATTTTCGTTTTTGTTAGCGAGTTGCGTCTCAACTAGGTATACAAGTCTTACGCTGTTAGAACTAAGATACTCGTCGACAGCTCTCGTGCCCACGGCTTATCACCTGTTGTAACGCTCAACGCAGATTCGGAATAAGATCTCTATTGCTCTACTTTGATTTTTGATTTCTTCTTTACTTTTATTTCCATTGTGTGTTCTTTCGTATTTTGATCTGTCATTGTTTGGTTTAGCAGAAATCCGGGACCTTATTTACTTCGATTATGAAAATTGACAGTGCGAATTTCGGTTCCCACAGTTTGGCGCTAGAAGGAGGGTGCCTATTTGTTCAGGGTACGGATCAATCTAACTCGCAGCCGCAAAATGCAAGATCAGATATGACTACAGACGACCAGAACAATCAACCAGCTCGTGACACCGACAGTGCCAATAACGACGTTGAAAACATTCCGGCGATGAACAACACTGCACTGAATGTTGACGCAAACACTTCGGCGTTCGAGGAGATCAAAAAGATGTTCTCGACTCTCAAAAAGAAGTCGGCCGAACAAGATAAACTAACTATCTCTCTTGCTAAAAAGGTTGAAACACTAACCGCGAGGACTAGAACTATTCTCCAACGTGACCTAACCACGAAAACTCGACTTTACCACTCCGCTCGGTTTACTCTAGAACGCGCAAGAAAAACCATCGGGACAAAACCCCGGTGTAATCACCCTTGTCGCGGCGCGGAATAACGTGGAAGACCCTCCAAATCCCGAGAAGGAAACGAAGGAAAACGAAGTCGAGCGAATCGACCTGGACTTCAGCGATCAATCCGATTCCATGGATGAAGACACTCACATACACCCAAGAAGGGTCAAGGGTCGCGCAACGCGGAAAAACTCAGCTCAACGAACCCATGACAGAAGAAGAAAATATCTTTTGGGTAGAGCAAGAGAAATAAGTCGAGGAGTATACCAGAGCCATTCGTAGTACACGCCGACCGTCTCGAAAAAAGACCAGCGATGATCTCGACGAGATTCGCGATCTCCGTAACTACATCATGAAAACAGTGCCAGAGATTAAAGCGGAAAAATCGCAGATTCACCACGCAACCAGTTCCGCGCCAGAGATCGATAGGCTCCTCGAAGAGGATCGAAAAAATCCATTCACTGCTCGCATAACCACCACTAGAGTCTCGGATCTCGGGAAGGTGAAAATCCCAATGTATGACGGAACCTTTGATTCGAAAACTTACCTGCAGATTTTCTAGATCGCGATGGCGAGATTCAAGCTCAAGGAAGGCGAGAAAGACGCTGGTTTCTGCCACCTTTTCGTTAACCATCTCCAAGGGGCGGCCCTCGAATGGTTCTCCCGTCTAAAAAAACTCCATTGGAAGTTTCCATCAACTCTCCTCGAAATTGCTCAAACAATACTCCATGTTTATGGACAGAGAAACCTCTGACGTCGATATGTGGAGCCTGTCTCAAAGAGAAGACGAATCTCTCCGAGATTTCATGAACAGGTTCAATATAATAATGTCGAGGGTCAGCGAGATAGGGGACAAGGTGGCAGTAGACGACCTGATGTATTACAGGATGCGCAAGAGGCTGAACTGGAGCTGAGTGATAGTGAAGATGAGGAGAACTTGGACAATGGGCTGGAAAATTCGACTAAGGAGTTAGAAGAAGGATCCGATCCATTTATTCTATCTAACGGGCCAGTTACAAGATCTCAGACAAAGAGGCTTCAAGACCAAATTTCTTTATTGGGTTATTCTGAACCAAATCTGATTGAAGATCAAGAAGCAGACCAGGAGTTAACCATGTTTTATAATCATACCGAGTTTGGCTTGGTTTGATCGAAATTAATAAGGCTTTTATTTGGGGTTTTAAGCCCAATTGTTTTAGGTTTGGCCGAAAATTCCAACTCTCTTTGGGAGAGAATTTTCGACAACTAGGTTAGTTTTAGGGTTTTCCTTTTTCTATTTAAAGCTTTCTAGATTCATTGTTTAGGGACAACCAATTTGATAGCTAATAAAGTTTTCTAAAGCTTTTCTCTCTTTTGTTAACAAAAGTAAATCTCTGTTCTTCTTTGAACAACTCTGATTGCTGATAGAGTTAATTCTCTGAAAGCTAAACTTTTTTCTGCATCATATATAGAGTTAATTCTCTAGATCTGAAACTTCTATCTCTTTCTTTCCCAATTCCATCGAATTCAACCTTGTCTTTCGCAGACTCTGTTACAAAATTCAGTTCTGAAAGGTTATGTTTTCCTGTTTCAGAGATCTTGGGTTGCATCAAGTTCCCTTCCTCCATTAAAAGGATTTGCCCTCAAATCCGCATCATCTACTAGAAAAGGGAACAAGTCAGCAACATTAAACGTGGAACTTACAGCAAACTTACCTTGAAGATCGATTTTATAGGCATTGTCGTTGATCCGTTCCAGCACTTGAAATGGACCCGCGGTGCGCTTGTTCAGTTTAGACTTCCGCTCTTCTGGAAATCGGTCTTTCCGAAGGCGAATCAAAACCAAGTCTCCAGGTTCCAAAATCAACTCTTTGCGCCTCTTATTGGCGTGTCTAGCATAGCCTTCTGCGCTAGCTTCAATGTTCCGTTTAACTTGTTCATGCAAAGACACAACGTACTCGGCCTTGGCTTTGCCATCAAGATTAGCTTGTTCTTTCAGAGGTAAAGGCAACAAATCTAATGGTGTTATNTAGCGTCAAAGGACTAAAACCATAAACAATCTGAAATGGAGAGTATTTTGTGGTCCTATTGACCGAATTGTTATAAGCAAATTCGATATAAGACAAGCAATCTTCCCAAGACTTAATGTTCTTTCCTACAAACTAACGCAATAATGTAGACAAAGACCTATTAACTACTTCAGTTTGTCCATCAATTTGAGGATGACA
>OVAN01008501.1:0-18067 GCA_900406275.1 Anastatica hierochuntica | reverse complement strand
CTTATACCGATGGATTCATATGAGTCTTCAAAACAATCCTACAAAATATCAAACCCGAATTTATCTATTTACCCCAACAAAACCGAATTACGAACATACCAGTGAATTCTGGAAAATTGACAGATTCTCAGCCGAACAGAAACGAAGCTATTACTGAAAAACGAACCGTTGAATTGACGATCCGAACGGTCCAATTGAATCCCTTGATGTCCTTTATCCAACGCCGTCGAGTTTGCTCCGATCAGGCTTGTATTTATCTCAGAATCTTCTTTTGAATTCTGACTGGTCGCGATTTCGAACTGAGCAGATAACCTTCAGTAAAACGACCATAACTTTCAGTAGAAAACTTGAAATTGCGTTCTGTAAAATGGATAACGAATATCGACGAGTCATTTACCTTGTGTAAAAATTACAGATCGAAAACTATTGATTTGATCGGCCGTTTCTCTTTTCTCCCACAGCATATCGAGTCTGCCCTCTGCAAAGACTGCACATGCTTCATCTCTTTTCTCCTTTTCTCTCTTCTCTCTTCCTCTGTTGGCTCGAAAACTTCTGTCTCTCTTTTCCCTGAGGTTGGCTACGACTAGGAAAAAAAAGAAAAAAAGAACGCCAAAGGATTTAGGTTTTTAGCTTATGATTAAATAGAAAATGTTTGGCTCGGTTTAACAAAAAAAATTGGTTTGATCAAATTAAACCGTGATTAGAAAACCGGGGTGTTACAAACTAATACACCTATTGGTTGACAAAAACAAAAGAAAAAAAACAATTGATTTTGTTATCATGGATAGTGGGAAACAGATATCAATGAAAAGTTAGGGACACTAATAGTTAATTATGAATAAGCTAAGAACAGAACCCCGAGGTAAGAACCCCGAGGTAAAAAGAAAAAGACAGAGTATATGAAGTTTAATAGTAGTTTATATCATCTTTCTTCTTGCTTATCACTAAACCCTACGCAAAAGAAAGAGAGAGAGAGAGACTCAAATCGATGCAGAAGCGAGAAGGGTGGTTTTGGATTTGAGAGCCAAAGGAAGAAAATCTTGTATTTGCAAATGCCGGTTCCAGGAAAAGCCTCAAGTGTTTCTCATATTTACATTACCTTCTTCTCTCTGTTTTTACCTTTCTTCATCTCAGTTTCCTCTGCTTCCAGCAATGAAGTTGCAGCCTTGATTTCTTGGCTGCAAAGCTCGGAATCGCCGCCTTCAGCATTATCCGGCTGGAATCCCTCTGATTCCGATCCTTGTCGGTGGTCTTACATCACTTGCTCCTCTTCCGACAACCTCGTTACAGAGATTAATGTCGTCTCTGTTCAGCTAGCCCTGCCTTTCCCTCCTAACATCTCTTCTTTCACCTCACTCCAGAAGCTCGTTATCTCCAATGCTAATCTCACCGGAAGTATATCCGACAATATCGGCGATTGCTCAGAACTCAGAATTATCGATTTAAGCTCAAACAGTCTCGTCGGTGAAATACCTTCCACTCTTGGGAAGCTCAAGAATCTCGAGGAACTCAGCTTAAATTCTAATGGTCTTACCGGAAAGATCCCACCTGAGCTCGGGGACTGCATAGCTCTCAAGAATCTTCAGATATTCGACAATTCCTTATCCGGGAATCTCCCCGTGGAGCTTGGAAAGATTTTGACTCTCGAGAGCATAAGAGCTGGAGGAAACACAGAGCTTTCAGGAAGGATCCCGGAAGAGATCGGAAACTGTCGGAATCTGACGGTTCTAGGGCTCGCGGCCACCAAAGTATCCGGTAATCTACCTGTCTCGTTGGGTAAACTAAGCAAGCTCCAGACTTTATCTGTATACTCTGCAATGCTCTCAGGTGATATCCCTAAGGAACTTGGGAACTGCTCTCAACTTATCAATTTGTTCCTGTATGACAATGACTTGTCTGGCACGCTTCCGCCAGATTTGGGGAAGCTTCAAAACCTAGAGAAGATGCTTCTTTGGCAGAATAATCTTCATGGACCCATTCCGGAGGAAATTGGATTCATGACAAGTTTGAACGCCATTGATCTCTCTATGAACTATTTCTCCGGAACTATTCCTAAATCGTTTGGTAACTTGTCGAATCTCCAAGAGCTTATGCTTAGCAGCAACAACATCACCGGGTCAATACCTTCGGTTTTAAGCAATTGCACTAGGCTTATCCAGTTGCAGATTGACGCTAATCAGATTTCGGGTTTGATTCCTTTGGAGATTGGATTGCTTAAGGAGCTTAACATCTTCTTGGGATGGCAGAATAAGCTAGAAGGGAATATTCCGGCTGAGTTAGCTGGTTGTCAGAATCTTCAAGCTCTTGACTTGTCTCAGAATTTTCTTACGGGAGCTTTACCTGCCGGTTTGTTCCAGCTTCGAAATCTGACAAAACTCTTGCTAATATCTAATGCCATCTCCGGTGCTATCCCGCCGGAGATCGGAAACTGCACTTCACTAGTCAGATTAAGGCTTGTGAATAACAGGATCACCGGAGAAATCCCTAAAGAAATCGGATTTCTTCAAAACCTTAGCTTCCTTGATTTGTCTGAGAACAATCTTTCCGGTCAAGTCCCTTTGGAGATTAGCAACTGCAAACAACTCCAGATGCTTAACTTGAGCAACAACACTCTCAGAGGTTATCTTCCATTCTCTTTATCTTCTTTAACAAAGCTTCAGGTACTTGATGTCTCTTCAAATGACATGACTGGGAAGATTCCAGATAGCCTTGGTCAGCTCATATCGCTTAACCGGCTCATTCTTAGTAAGAATTCATTCGACGGAGGGATTCCTCCGTCTCTTGGTCAGTGCACGAATCTTCAGCTTCTTGATCTCAGCAGTAATAACATCTCTGGAAACATACCAGATGAACTCTTTGACATTAAAGATCTAGACATTGCCTTAAACTTGAGCTGGAATTCATTAGATGGCTTTATCCCAGCAAAGATTTCAGCGCTTAACAGATTATCTGTGCTTGATATTTCGCACAACATGCTTTCAGGGGACCTCTTTGTGCTGTCCGGTCTAGAAAACTTAGTATCTCTGAACATCTCTCACAACAGATTCTCAGGTTATCTTCCAGATAGCAAAGTGTTCAGACAGCTTATAACAGAAGAAATGGAAGGAAACAATGGACTCTGTTCCAAAGGTTTCAGGTCTTGTTTTGTGGGTAACAGTACACGGTTAAATTCAGAGCAAGGTGAAGATTTTGTGCACTCACAGAGACTCAAGATTGCCCTTGGATTACTAATCAGCGTGATAGCCATTTTAGCGATATTAGGTGTGTTGGCGGTTCTACGGGGAAGACAAATCATCCGGGACGAGAACGATTCAGAGACGGGAGAAAGTGTATGGACATGGCAGTTCACACCTTTTCAAAAGCTCAACTTCACAGTCGAACACGTACTCAAGTGTTTGGTAGAGGGAAATGTTATAGGCAAAGGTTGTTCTGGAGTAGTGTACAGAGCAGAAATGCCAAACCATGAAGTCATCGCCGTGAAGAAACTTTGGCCAGTGACAGTGACGGTTGATAATACAAAGGAGAAAACTAAAACGTCAGGAGTTAGAGACTCATTCTCAGCTGAAGTCAAGACTCTTGGGTCGATCAGACATAAGAACATTGTGCGGTTCTTGGGATGTTGTTGGAACAAGAAAACAAGACTTTTGATGTATGATTATATGTCTAATGGGAGTTTGGGAAGTTTGCTTCACGAGGGGAGTGGTGTATGTAGCCTAGGATGGGAGGTTAGGTACCAGATTATACTTGGTTCAGCTCAAGGTTTGGCTTACTTGCACCATGATTGTGTTCCTCCCATTGTTCACAGAGACATCAAGGCTAATAATATTCTGATTGGCCCTGATTTTGAACCTTACATTGGAGATTTCGGGTTAGCCAAGCTTGTTGATGATACTGACTTCACTCGTTCTGCCAACACCGTTGCTGGTTCCTACGGTTACATTGCTCCAGGTACTTTTTCCCACATTTTTTTTTGTTTTGCTTCCAATTCTTAGGAGTTGAATTTCTCGGTTTAGTTTCCGTATAGTTTGTTTATGATTTGGCTTTGGTTCGATTTGAATAACTTTCATGATAAGATTAGAAATAGTTTTATTTGATTTTAGTTTAGACATTTCGTTCCTTATAATTCGGTATTTGTGTGCATAACCTTATAGTTGGATAACCTCTATCTAATTACTAACAACAAATATCAATTGGATAGATTCGCATGACGCCACCATCATATATATATACGTGCTATATTATTGCAGAATATGGGTATTCATTAAAGATAACAGAGAAAAGCGATGTCTATAGCTATGGAGTTGTGGTCCTAGAGGTACTAACCGGAAAGCAACCGATCGATCCAACGATACCAAACGGACTCCACATAGTGGACTGGGTCAAGAAAATCAGAAATATACAAGTAATCGACCAAGGACTCCAAGCAAGACCAGGGGCAGAGGTTGAAGAAATGATGCAGACGCTAGGAGTCGCACTTCTATGCGTTAACCCCATACCTGAAGACAGGCCTACCATGAAAGATGTGGCTGCTATGCTCAGTGAGATACGTCAAGAAAGAGAAGAATCGGGTAAGAATAATGATTGCTCGGGAAGTTGTAACAATGGAGGAGAACGTACAAATGAGTCGCCTTCATTGGTTATGCAGCAAGCGTCTAAGTATTTGAGAAGCAGTAGCACGAGTTTCTCTGCATCTTCTTTGCTTTACTCGTCTTCTTCTACCTCTAATGCGAGACCAAATATGAAATAGCTGCGTAATTAAGTTTCTAAAGGAATGAGTTTTTTTAGCTTCTTCTAAAGTTTGTGTTTAGTCGTGTATTATCTATGTGACATGGAGGCGAACTTTGCGTTTCAAACCAAGAAATATATTTGTGTTTCAAACCAAGAAAAATAATTTAGGGAGATGGATATTAAGACCAAGATTATTTTTTTTTGAAATCTAATACTTTATTGCAACAAAAAGACCTTTTTACAAAAAATGTTAAGTTTTTAAAATATTTCTAAATAATGAAAAGTATTTTGAAAACGAAGCTAAATCCTAGAACCAAACCAATGAAGAAGGAGATCGGATGGTAGTCGATGATCTTGGCCGCGTAAAGCTAGGAGCTTAGTTCGAATGGATTTGTCTATGGATGCCGCAATGTCTGTTGGGGAAGATAGAACCGCACCATGTCTTTTTTGATTTCTTAGCATCCATAAGTGGTATATTGTGCTTTGAAAAACCAGTAAGCAGAGAAGCTTGGTGGAGAGATTCTCCAAATGCCGTGAGTGAAAGAGCTCCACAAGATGATTCCATTCATAGGCATAGTAAGTACCCATTAAGTGACCCAAGACCTTTCTCCAAACCTCAGCCGAATAAACAAAACTAAAAAAGAGGTAGTTCATGTCCTCATTAGGCGCCGAATAGAGCACACAAGATGTGTTTGCATGATTTCCCCATTGTGCCATCCGAACGCCAGTGGAGAGCTTATCGTGGAACGCAAGCCAACAAATAAAAGTGTGATTTGGATGGAGAATTTAAACTAGACCAGAGAGTACCATGGAACCCGCGGCCGTGAGTCGCGGAGCTGCTCGTAAATATCCTTCGTTGAGAACGAGAAACTGAAATTGCCATTGCTTCGACGCACAGAGAATCGGTCAGGACCTGAATCTGAAAAAGGTAGAGGGGCTGCTCGTAATGCATCCACAATCACACGCAAAGAGAGATTCCTTTGCTGCCTAAAGATCCATCGGGTAGATGATGCCGCAGAAACCGTGGCATTTTGCAGAATGCCTAATCCGCGAAACCCTCTAAACCCACCAACATCTATAAGGTGACCCATTGGCAACCAGTTGTCATACCAAAAGGAGGTTGACAACCCATTCCCAATGTCAACTCGAAACATGTTAGAGGCTAGACCACGAAGCTTCAACAACTTACGCCAAGCCCATGAACCCAAGGTATCCGAGGTTGTCCACAGTGAGCCCTCTCAAATCAGATAGCGCTTCACCCAATTGACCCAGAGTGAATCGGCGGAGCACACTATCCTCCAGAGGAGACGCAAACCAGCAACTTTGTTTCCATCTTTCAAGGACCGCAGGCCAAGTCCTCTCTCTATCTTAGGATAACAGACGTGAGTCCAAGCCACTTTCGATTTCTTTCTACTTAGCTCTGCACCCGACCAAAGAAAAGCGGAACATAAACTGTCAATTTAACGGAGACATTTACTTGGCAAGTGAAACGCAGAGGACCAGAATTGAGTGATGCTTGAGATGACAGATAATAACAATTGAAGACGACCAGCGAATGAGAGAAACCGAGTAGACCATGCTTGGAACTTCGCCTGCACTTTCTCCAAAAGCGGACCATAGTCCATAGAAGTAAGCCGTTTTGTGGTTAGCGGCAAGCCCAAGTACTGCACCGGGAATGTATCACACAGAATAGCAAATTGGTCGATTATCTCCTCCTTTACTGGTGAAGCTACACTAGCCATATAGATATTAGACTTTTGGAGATTCATCTTCAATCCAGAAATCTTCCCAAACCTCTCAAAAATCTGTTAGTCCACTTCAACCGATTGCGTAGAACCCTCTGTGAAAAACAAAATATCATCTGCGAAACAAATATGAGTGATGTTGGCCGAGTGGACATAGGATGATACCTGAACAGCCCATCCGCAGCCGACTTATCGAGCATAGCTGAGAGAACGTTCATTGAAATATCAAATAGATATGGGAGAGCGCACATCCCTGACGAAGCCCGCATTTACTCGGAAAAAATGTGCTAATTCATCGTTGACTTGAACCGAAAAAGAAGCCGTAGTGACACAAGTAAGAATCCATTTGATGAAAATGTCTGGAAGAGCCAGAGCCTTCAAAGCATTCTCTAGAAACCCCCACTGCACCGTGTCAAACGCTTTAGCTAGATCAATTTTTAGTGCACATCGAGGAGATATATCATCCTTATGGTAGTCCTTGACCAATTCTGTAGCTAAAAGAAGGTTCTCCAGAAGAAGGCGGTCTTTGACAAAAGCCGATTGATTTGGCCTAATAAAAGCCGAAAGAACTTTCTTTAGCCTATTCGCAATGATTTTCGATATGACCTTGTACAAAATATTGCAACAAGAGATATGCCTATAATCTATCATCTCCATCGCATCAACTTTCTTGGGAATGAGAGCCAAAATAGTGGAATTAATCCCCTTTGGAGGATATCCATTTGTAAAGAATGATTGTATTGTCGCAATAAAACCTTTCTTCACAATCGCCATGCTGCTTTGTAGAATTCGCTTGTGTATCCGTCAGGACTCGGAGACTTGTCAGGTGGCATAGAAAAGAGAACGGAACTTATCTCTTCCTCGTGAACAAGTTGCACCAAACTACGTTGTTGTTCTGTAGTAATTCTAAACGACATTAAGTGTTGAAGATCAGCAACCGAAATCCCCTCATAGTCCACTGGCTGATGTTGCAAGAAAGCTTTAAACCAACCCTCCGCCTCAGCCTTCATCGCCTCCATGGTTGATACCACTTCACCGCTTTCGATTCTCACTAGACGGATTATGTTTTGAGCACAACGAGCTTGCACAACACGATGGAAAAACTTGTTATTCTGGTCCCCCAAATGCAACCAATGAATCATTGACTTTTGTTTCAAAAAAGCTTCCTCTAGTGCACCAACAAACTGCCAACGAGCCATTGCATTCGACTTCGCCACAACATTTACTGAAGAGGGATCACGAAGGACCTCAGATTGCCGATAACAAAGATCCTCAAAAGCATCTTTTGCTCTCTGTATCAAGTTCCCAGCTTGATCTCTGTTTAAAGCTCGTAATAATACCTTTAACCCCTTTAACTTTTTAGAGAATCGGTGTAACGCTGTTCGAGAGCCAAAGAGTGCTTCGGTGCCATCCCATTAACTCTGAACCATGGGGGAAAATCAAGACAGAGAAGCTAAGAATGCATGAAATTTGAAAGGCCGGCGCGAGATATTCTCCAAAGAATCCATTTTGATCACACACCTCGCATGGTCGGAAATACCACCAGTTTCAAACAGAGCAAAAGAAGAAGGGAAACGTGTTAACCAAGAATCATTGATGAGAGCTCTATCAAGCTTCTTACTTATAGCATTTAGCTCTTGATGGTTCCACCATGTGTGATGTAATCCATGAAAAGGAAAATCCAGAATCGAACAAGTTGAAACCATAGCTTGAAAGTCTCTCATACCCGTCGAGACTAAGCTATGTCCTGAGTGCTCACTTGTGGCTAAGGTTTCATTAAAATCCCCCAAGATAAGCCAAGGCTTATCCTTGAAGATCGGAGAAGAGTGATGTGCGCACAGATCATCCCACAAGCCCTTTCTTTCTCCCTCAAAATTTGAAGCATAAACAAAAGAGACAAAAAAAACTCCATTCCAAGACACGAATCCATCAATGAGCACGTGACTAGTTGAACTGATTTAAACATTGGAGTAAGTAAGATGTCATCCCTCCAAACAACCTAAATTCTTCCACGACGATTATACTCATAATTTGTCAACAAAGACCAACCCGGGAGAGCTACATTAGCTATCCTTGCGAACTTTGCTTCATTTACACGCGTTTCCAATAAACAACCAAACTTGATTTGAGATTTAGAAAGCCATTGATGAATGGCCTTATGTTTATGGGTTTTATTAAACCCACGCACATTCCAAGCGAAGAAAGACATTAGTGTTTTTTTTGAGATCCTCTTCGACTTTTCTGAGAAGAACCATGGTCTTTCCCAGATGTAGTTGAAATTGTCTCAAACAATTTATTCACACCTTTCTTAAGTCGTGGCAGTCTCTGATGGATAGGACATCCACTCGAACTATCACCATCACGACCTGCAGCATGCAACGTAGAAGAGCCAGCAACAGTCATCGCAGCCTCTGATTTAGGTTGCTCTGAATTGGAGTGTAACGTTTCTGAAATAGCTGGTAGAACCAGCTCTCCCTCCTCGATATCCTGATCAGCGTCCACATCATTTTCTTCCTCAGAGAGGACAAAAAAAGAGAGGGGGAGATGCAACAATCATCCAGCGGAATCCTAGTCTCAGTGACGAACCGCGTCTTAGATGGCGAAGACCATGTTTCTTCATTATCAACCACATCCTGAGTGTCTTCCTCCAAAAAAATCTCCAAAGCTTGCTTACTACCCACCAGACCCTGCAACTCTATCTGAACACCAACTGCTACGAGAGTTTCAGCAGGAGACACTGTCTCTAACACCGGATTGACCATAGAGAGTGTCTCAGATGCAGTTTGACTACATTCAGCTAAATCCGTAGAAGATTTCTCTTTTGGAACCCACACCTTTGAAACAGAAGCGAGAACCTCCACCTGATCACTCTGTTTTTCTTTACCCTTAGCCTTTAAGACACAGACTTCCGATTTATGACCCCATTTATTACACGCAGCACACCTTGGGGGCAACCAAGGATACGAGACGGCAATGTCAGCCTTATAACCCTTCTTATTGTCAAGTATAACATTCTTTGGCAACTCCTTAGTTAGATTAGCGAGCACGAAAACCCGAGCCTTATCAAAGCTTTTACATGCCAAAGTATCAGTGTGTAACTTTTTGGGATCACCAACCGCACTGGCGACAAAAGAAAGACCATTTTCTGTAAATAAATGCTCCGGAACATTCTTGAGATTAATCCACATCGGAATAGATTCAAGCACTGGCTGCGAGTCAAGAACAATTGGATCCCATTGCGATAACACCACTGGAATTTCAGCAATGTTCCAAACTCCTCTTTGTAGCACCTTTCGTCGAATCTCAGGGTCTAAAATTTGAAACTTCATTATCGATGCATCAACCACTTCTACATCAATACGGACAGACTTATTTCCATAGGTCCAAATTTTGTTAACAATAACGTGGACATTTGCCACGTGTGGCGCAGAGTCCAAAAATCGTCTGATTAGGAAATTCTTCTAAAGATGATGCTGATC
The DNA here is from genome assembly GCA_900406275.1 of Anastatica hierochuntica. Lineage (NCBI taxonomy): Eukaryota > Viridiplantae > Streptophyta > Magnoliopsida > Brassicales > Brassicaceae > Anastatica > Anastatica hierochuntica. The sequence goes on along the minus strand of OVAN01008501.1, from coordinate 8,115 downwards.
ATCAAAAACATCATCGGGAATATCATATTCTTCGTCATCGTTCTCTGATAATCTTGTCAAAGTATCCTTCGTTAAGCCACCAGGAACAGAGCCTGAAGTAGAGCTAGAAACCGAAGCCCATGAACGAGGCGCAGAACCACCACCAACCACCCCTGTGATAGCCCGAGCCTCACCTACGACCAAATCAGTGACCAGAGCCACCATGAAGCCGCCCTTTGGGAGCGACGACGCCAAGAGTAAAGACTAGGTAAAATCGCTTAAAAATCACCTTCCTGCTTTTACGAAGCTAAAATCGCTTTTTTTTAATTGAAAATATACTTTTTGTTTGTTAAAAAGTATATTTGCTGGAAAGGGATGTTTGATTTAGCTTGGTTCTCATCCCTCTTCAAGCCTTGTTATTTATAGTGCAAAGTTTACAAAAAAATATTACAACAAAGATCTTTAAAACGTTCTTAAAAAAAGATTCAAGCATCTCGTAAAATGGTGGAGTACCAAATTTCACCCAAAAATGACACAACGTAGTTGTAGTAGTTCGGATATCGATTTGCACGAGGACTTGGATTTTACATTACGAATCTTGGAAATGACTTAAGCTAAAACAAAAAGTTTAAGTTGTTTGGTGAGTGAATAATGAAATGACAGCAGTGAGAAAGTAAATAAAAAGTGTGTGAATCAAGAGAGGAAAGCGTTAGGCATTTAGGAAATTCATAGAGAATCATGCATCAAAGAAACTGTAAAATTAAGCAACGCATAGAACTCAAAAACAAAAATATAGATTCTCTCCACTTTCGAGGTTCGAAATTCTATGGCTAATCAACCAAGGGACTAGAATTTCGTACGGTCTTTGCAGAAGTTAAACTTGCATTATATGGATACAAGTTTCGATAAGTTCACTGAGCCAAGAAGGTCTACTTTCGAAGCCTCCTTGCAAATCAACTTGTCAAAGATTAGTTTTAGGTAATTTATCAAGACTTTGGAATGTAAACCTACCTAAGATCATACTGTTAGATGTATGGTAAAGCAATCATGCATTATAATCAACTGAAACAAAGACAATATAAATCCAAAATCCCTAAACAAACACTAGCAACTTAAGGTGACATGATTTCTTGGAAAAGCCTATAACCTAACAAGTGAATTAGTCATACATGAAGCAAGAAACATAGCAGTAAATAATCAATGAAAACATCATTTATTAAGAGTAGAGTTTAGAAATCTTCTCTTTGACGAAGTATATATTTAATCTCTCCAAAGTAACTCCTTAGAAACAAAGAACAAAAAAAAAATCCCTAAAAGTTTGCCACGACACTTCTAAAATTAGTTGCTCTCTCCCTCTCTCTCTCTCTAAAGGCTAAAAATAAGTATCTATAATATTAGGTATTGCCTACGACGTCCTTGATTATGTCGATCTTTACAGAATTGGAATCAGTTAGGTGAACAAAAATATATGAACTGAAATCTATCTTTGACCCCAAAATATCATTTCCACTGGATTAGGCCAAAATTAGATTCCAAACCGACGGAAAATATCACGCCACCAAGTGGGAAATGGCCATCTACTCCACTTGCTTCATTTCTGAGGTAGACAAACATGTCTTCACATAAACGCTTGTAACTTCTTGGCCACAACTATGAATGGCTTCAAATCACATGAATTTGAATCTAACTTGAAATGTTATCTCCTACATGAAATTTCAGCTCAATCCAATAAAGGCAAGACCTTCTTTCAAGACGATCTATCTGACACTAAGAATATGTCTAGATTGATAATGTGCAAATCTGAAGCATTTGAGCTTCCGACTTCTTGATACGACCATAAACTTGCTTGAAAATATAAACGAGGTCCAATTGACATGTTTCTAAAATATGAAACTACTTAAAATCTGTTGTCCAATTTGCTAACGAGGTCCAATTAGCTATTTCTAAAATCTACGGTCCAATTAGCAAGATTTTAGATTTTAAATATAAATGAGGTCCAATTATTGGAAAATATCAGGTCCAATTAGTATCGAAAATCTGAATCTTAAAGGGATATGGTCGTCTTGGTAGATCGATCCACTAAAAGTTTTCCGTTCAGTAAAATATGCAATCAATAACTACAATAGAAGCAACATGAAAGTAATCACAAAAAAAATCCAGCAACATTAGATATAGTTTCCAACATGTTTTGACTCAATAAAAAATAAAAAGTACATAAGAAAAAGACGTTAGTAACGGATAAACCCCCGCAGACTTATCTTGCACTGTCTCGGTGTAAAAGCAATCTACAGTATGGATGACAGACACAATAAAAAGAGAATAAAAATAAAATGAAAAAGAAAAAGACTCAAACAATGACACCTGATAGAAGACTCAAAAGTTTGATGAGTATGAATCCTCTTGTGTATGGCTGCTCGCAACACAATCTGAGTCCTATGCTTAGCATCTGTAAGGTTGTATCCTACGTGTGATGAAGGATCATTATGGGCAGCGTCAGATGTCTCAGCGATGTCCTGCCAAAAGTCTGAGACTAGAGAAAAACTCTCTAAGACTCCCTCAGCTGCTGGCTCAGCTCTTTTCTCTCTCTCTCTCTCTCTCTCTCTCTCTCTCTCTCTCTCTCTCTCTCTCTCCCTGTGAGTCCTCCTAAAAATCTTGGCACAATGTGTCTCAAAACACGAACAAATCTTGTCATCATCCTCTCCAAACGAGCTCTCTTCACTCTCTCCTCAGCTAAGACAGTAAGAAGATCCACCAAAGACACTGTGTATGGGAGAGAATCTGAGCCTGCATGAGTCAAGTTCCGAGGAAGGGAACCTCCTACACGAGCAATAGCTTGGCCTCCGAGCCTTGGCTCGATGGTAGTCTCTCAACTGAGAAGAAGACACTATGGTGATCTCTTGGAAAACTGAGAAGTTAGAAGGTCGAATACAGTCAAACCTTTCTGCAGTGATAGAAGGAACTAACAAGGGAGGAGGACGATAGTTGGCTCTGTCGCGAAGGGAGGAATGAATTGGTACGCAAAAGACTCGATACCCACAATCCATCCTGATAAGAATCGAGTCCTCCCAAGTCCTGAAAGATCCAGGGATCCACTACTCTCCATGGATGTCTCAGAACTAAATTCTACTCCTTTGAAGCTAAGGATTACTTGGTGCCATCAGCCGTGACACATTACTTGGCGAGAACCGGCGTAATTTGCTTCGCCATCCTGTAGAAAAGAGCCGTGGACGGGGACAATTAAGAGGTTTCAACCAACCGTCCGCCTTGATTTGCCTCAAACCGGTTGTGAGAAGCACACCAACTGGTGGTGACATGCAGGCGCGGCAGCTGGTCAAGACAGGATCTCCACCCCACTTGCTGCTGTGGAGTTTATGGCCCAGGCCGGACGTGACTTCTTCACCAACCGTTGGGGTGATTTGCTCGACTGGTTTGTGATTTTACTTGACTGTTTCGTAATCTAAACGGTCGTTTTGATTTCTGATTGATCGAGAAGTGTTCCGGGAAGTCTTCTATGATACCAAAATATTTTTAAACATTTTTGACGGTGTATTTGGCTGGGTGATTTAAGAATACGAACCCATAAATATTTTGAGTTCTTGAAATTTCTTTTGACCAAATTAAGTACTCGTTCGAAGTTCTTGGAATGTTGCTGAAATCAGTGCATTTTCGTCCACTTGATTCTCATAAAAAACGACACTCTTGGCTTAGCCAAATTCATTGGCTAGCCGACAAAGACATATTGTTAGCCTAAAATTAAAATTTGAAAAATCAAAATTCTAACCGGGCTATTTTGTTTAAAATTGTCACTTTGCTCAGGCATCTTCGATCGTTTTAGTTGATTAACTTGGCGGCTACTGATAATCGCCATGTCTCCATTTGTTATGAAATTTAATCCTTCGGGAAACTTTTAAATTTGATCGTTCCAAGGTCGATTTCTCGCAGGCATATCACCTATCATAAAGTAGATATTATAAAAATTAAGTTTTGGGATTTGTTTTACCTCTTTTGGTATTTTTATAGGCTAGCCAAGTTTTTCGATCGATTGCTCGTAGTGCTTCAATATGATCAATTGATGGCATTTCTCAAATGTTTCCTCTCCGTTCTTCATGTTATCATCACTTAGTCTAAGCATATTTTATTTGAAGTTTGATTTTATTGGCGGGCCATAACATAATTCTTCAGTCTCAAATATGTGTATTGAATGGTCTAGGGATGGTATGAAAGAATTTGTTCCACTTTCTTGCCAAAATTGAAAAACTGAATTGAGGCAAATGAGCCTTCCACAGTAAGCGCCCCTTTTTTGGCACAAACCAAAGTAAAATCAGTCGCCACCTAGTGGAAACAGCTTTCAAGTATCCTTGTTGTTGTCTTTGAATCCGTTTTTGTGCTTTTTTTTGTTTTTCTGAAGTCCTCCAAAAATCAAAACTAAATGTGAGACATATAAATAAGTTCTAGAAAAATAAAAACAAAACTAGGAACCATGTGGTTGCCTACCACAAAGCGATTGTTTTTAGTCTTTAACTCGACTCCTTTAAGTTTTTAGACTTGATCAATTTCCACTGAAGGAAGTGTGGTTCCTTTAGCTTCTTGAGTCTATGGAGTTATGATGTGCATAGGTTTTCATGAATTATAAAGCTCATTTCATCATGGTTTTGATTGCATTTAAGATGTAAATATTGCATTTAGATGTTAACATCCAGCTTGTGTATAAATCGAGTCTAGTTTAGGATTTTTGTCTTTGCATTGCATTCTTTTGCATTTGTAGGTACAACCTTCAGTGATCGATTTGAGAGCTTGGGATGATGGATTCTAGAGGCTAAGAAGACGAGGAAACAAGGGAATTCAAAGGCTAGAAGCAATGGGAGAAGATGGGATCACAAGAGGCAAACGAATGAGGAAAGAAGAAGCGACAAGATGCCAAAGTGAGCAGTTGACGACCCACTTTGGGTCGACATTGGCCTCAGTTGTGGCTAGGTCGAGAGCAGCCCACTTTGGGTTGACAGTGGGCTTGGTTGGGAGCTCTGCTGCCCAAGGTGAGGTGTTGTCGACCTCAAGGTCAATAGTAGCCTAACTTTGGGCGAAACAGCACACTTAGACGCAAAAATTGGTTTCTCCTCACCTTTAAATACCCACTAAACCTAGTATTATGTATCAACTCTTTTTCTGCATATTTTCTAAGACAAAGTTTGGATTTTTGGTCTCTTTTCTCTTTATATTTAAGATCAAGACTCTCTCTTTCTAATAAGTATTAAAGAATCAAGAACCCAACTTTATCTATGAAATCTCTATCTATATCTACATCTCTTCTCTTTCTCTTTAGTATGTGTGAGTTGTCTCTTTTGATAGATCCATGGGTGTTGAGATATACTTAGATTAGGTTGTAATATGGGTGTTACGGATAGCTAACCTTAGATGTCCAAAGGATTTGGTGAGCTTAGTGCTAGGTTTTAGAGTAGCTAACTAAGATCTAGACTTGTATGCATTTTTCGCCCGAGAGGTGTTCGATGAAATGTCTAGGAGAACCAAATACTTGCTATTTCAACCTAGCTAATGAGATTTTTTTGCTAGATATATTAGTGACTACATGGGCTTGCTCTTAATGATTCCTAATCGATTTATCATTTGCAACAAACGAGAGTTGAGCGAATACGATTGATAAGGAAATGGCATTTTGCCATGAGAGTGGATTAGGCTAATAATGTGTCTGGTCATGGATTTGTGCTTAATATCTTGATCTAATATCTTTATTACCATCTTTCTCAGTGGATCCATTACAACAACCCTTGGTCCATCATCTTAGTTTATTGTTTATTTCAAGTTTGCACCTTGAGTTTATGTTTGCTTTCTTTATTTAAGTTTATTGCCTTTATTTGAGTTATTTACTTTGTTGCCTTGCTTTCATTTATAGATTACTAAGAAAACCCGAAACAAACCCCAACTTTCCTTATTTGCTTAGATTAGACTCGAATGTGTATTTCCAATGCTTAAATCTATCTAGTTAAGTAAGTTGCTCCTTGTGGTTCGACCCCCAAGTACTACAATGACATATCCGTGCACTTGTAGATTTTGTAAATGTTAGTAAACATGCTTTTATAAATTTAAAGCTTCGTTGTTCATTTTTTACAATAAACAAACGCGCAAAAAAATTTTGGCGCCGTTGTCGGACAACACGATTGCTAGATTAAGACTTTCTTTGGGATTTCATTTAAGTTTGAGACTAAGCTTTACTTTTCAAGTTATTTAACTATTTTCTTTTTCTTTTTGTTTGTGCTTTGTTGCAAGGATGATAAATCACCAATTTCAAGAAGAAGTTGGCGGAAAGGGAGCATATGAGGAGACTATTGGTGACTTTGATACACCAATCACGAGCAACACTAGGATGAGAATAAGACCCCCACCGGGAGATATGCCCCATCACGAGATAAACTCTAACCTTATCAACATGATCCAAAACGCAAAATTTTTTGGTTTGGACATGGAAAACCCCATCGAACACCTTGACAACTTCGAAAGACTATGCGATACAACTAAGATTCAAGGAATTCCTGGAGATTATGTGAAGCTATATCTCTTTTCTTTCTCATTAGGGGATAAGGCTTCACAATGGGAGGAGACCATGGTTAGTTCTTCTATAACCACTTGGGATCAATGAAAAAGGAGATTCCTTGGACAATTCTACTCGCATAGAAGGACTACAAACTTAAGGAATATTATTGCTAACTTTGAACAAGGGATTAAAGAGATGCTCGGTGAAACTTGGCAAAGTTTTAATGGATATGTAAGGAATTTTCCTCACCATGGATTCACTCAAGGAAGTCTACTAAGACTTTTCCATAGGGGAGTCCATCAACACTTCCAAATTGCTATGAATACGGCGAGCAATGGAAATTTCGCAAGCCTGACCGCGACTCAAGAAGAAAATTAGTCGAGAATTTGGCTAAGAGTTATGCCGGAGAAGAGAGCTTTGGTTTTACACCCAAGATTGAAAATAAACACCTTGAGGAATTGAACACAAATATTGATGAAATAGCAAAAGCGGTCCTCAAGCCAAGGAAGAAGAAGTTAAGGATAGACGAAAGTTTCTTTAATCAACAACAGGAGATGAGTTTTATTTAAGAAAGCTACTATGGGAGCTATTCATGAGGCTCATCGCCTAGAACAAGTCTAGGAGAACGGACTCCTACGACTTCGAAAACACCTACTACTCCAAAGACACCTACAAACTCTATGGTAGAAGACATGCATTCCTTGACAAAAGAGCTTGTGGCTGAAAATGCGGAGATTAATAGGGACTTGAATAATAGATTTGAAGCGTTAGACTATGAAACTCATGGGAATTACATTGAGTTATTGGGGAGCTATAATCATCTTGCTAACAATGTGAAGGATATAGAGCACCAAATAGAGGAACAAGCTTCTAAACTTGAGTTTAAAAAGGGTAGTGTACCCAGAATGTGTGAGATTAACTCAAAGGAGCTTTGTCACGCCGTGACATTGAGAAGCGGAAGGCAATTACCTCTAGGGACTCAAGAGCTCGAGCCTAAAAAGAATGACACCGAGTTAGGCGAGATTCTAAATGATCAAATGCCGCTTGCTGAAGAAGAGCAAGATGAGAATGAAGAAGAAAAAAGAATGAAGAGGCACCTAAAGAGGTGCCTAAGATTCAAGAGGAGGAGCCCAAGGAAAAACCTCCTCAACGCCAAAAGAAGAAAAAGGATTGCATGCCCACCAACACTAATGTTCCTATTGATGAGTTGAATCTACCATTTCCAGGAAGATTTAAAAAGCAAATTATGGCGGCTAGGTACCAAAAGATAAAAGATCATATGTGAGGACTAGTGGTAACTATACCGTTCTTCATTGCTATCCTTCTTGAATATCAAATTATGGCGGCTAGGTACCACACCATGGTTTGATCCATTGGGAGAAGACACTAACACGGGGATGTTCTTCATTATTATCCTTCTTGAATATCAAATGGATATCCAATTGCAAAGAAAACCCGTAGTTAGGATTGGAGGGATGCTTACACCGTTGTTCCGATATTTCGGAATACAACTTGAGAATTGGAAGAACAAAGACGATGAAGAAGAGGTTAACGATGAAAACCACATTGAGGGAAGAAGGATTGACATG
>OVAN01008500.1:0-18068 GCA_900406275.1 Anastatica hierochuntica | reverse complement strand
ACATCAAGAACAAGGTATGAAAATTTCAAAACCCTCTCAATTTTCTTGAAAATTTTTTAATTCTATGGANTTATTTTTGGGAAAACTTGAATTTGTTGGTTCATATGTGCAATGAGTGCTAGATATGCTTAGAATCATTTATCACTTTCTTAATTTGGAGAAATTTTAGAGATGTACTTCATCTCTTGAAATTTTGATCTTTATGAAATGATCAAAGAAAAGTTGATTTTTGATTCTTATATAGCTTGCATTGTGTTTGTTTCAATGATTGGTTTATTGTGGATACTTGCAATCACTACTTTGAGTTTTACCCATGATAATACATTTGGGCATATTATATTAAGTACACAACATGTCTAAATTTAGATTTACTCTTTAAATGGTATCAAATAGATTTTGAACTTGGTAGTTTAGTAAGCATCAAACAAAGTCATAAGTTTAGAAAGTGAAAAATCAAATGCTTACTCTTGCTTAGAACACCTTATTGGCCGAAAATTATATGTCTTGGAATGATGGCATTTTAGTTTTGCATGAGTACATTGTGTTAGTGTCAAAAACGACAACATCGAAATCGATGCCCAAGATTCCCGAATAACTCCCAAGAGGTATCGAGAAACGAGTTTCAGAGCGATAAGAAGTCACCGTAAAAGACAGATAACCGCGTCGCTTCAAAAATACGAGCAATACGAACAACGGCAAGTCTAGTCGCCCATTGGGCGACGAGACTCACAGTCTAGGCGCCCGTTGGGCAACCAGACTCGCAGTCTAGGCGCCCGTTGGGCGGCCAGACTCACAATCTAGGCGCCCGTTGGGCGACCAGACTAACAGTCTAGGTGCCCGTTCGGCGACCAGACTCACAGTTTAGGTGCCCGTTCGGCGACCAGACTCACAGTCTAGGCACCCAACGGGCGACCAGACTCACAGTCTAGGCGCCCGGCTGGCAACCAGACTCACAGTCTAATCGCCCATGGTTGACTAGACCATGCTTTCTCGATTATCTTCTCCCTCGAATCTCGGTTCGGTTGTCTCTTGTTTTGTCTCAATTGGAATCTCCGTTGAAATCTCGCGGCAATAATCGTAAAGACTTGTACTTTTCGTAAAAAATTCGTATTGATCATATAAAACGATAACGGTTAAATCGAACACCGACATTGTCTTAACTATATGATCGGTCTTATCATTTCGTAAAACCGTCACCGCGTAGTCATACAAAGAACGAATTCTCCAAAAGAAATCGTCAAAATCACTTTGTCGCTAAACGGTCCACGAAGATCCAAAACGCGACAAAAGTCCACTTACGATTTCGAAACGAGAATGGGCCCAATTGTGTCAACAATCTACCCGACTTTCGCATACGATAAGAGAAAAATACGATAAAGTCAAAATCTGAAGATAAAAATGGAAAACTCGTAAAGATATGGAATATTCCAAAAAAATGGAATATTTCCGCGGAAGTATATGCACAAATCTAGGATGGAAAAGGAAACGAGATCAGCTGATGAAGGCATATAAAAGAGGGGCTAAGGAGAACGAGAAGGACACACAAAAATTTCTTCACAATTCATACTTAGAGCTTTAGGTTTATTTTCGCATTTTGCTAGCGAGCTACGTCTCAATTAAGTTTATCAGTCTTACGATGTTAGAACTAAGATACTCGCCGACAACTCTCGCGGCCACAACTTACTACCTGCTTTAACGCTCAACGCAGATTCGAAATAAGATCTCTATTGCTCTATTTTCTTTCGATTCTCTTTTACGTTTATCTCGTCATCTACTTTCTTCATACGTTTGATCTGTCGTTGTTGGTTTAGCAGATATCTGGGACCTCAAGGAAAGTTAGGGTTTCCTGGCTTTCCTCCGAATACGAATATCGACAGTGCGAATTTCAGTTCCCACAGTTTGGAATTAGAAGAAGGGGGACTTGGATTCTTTCACGCCAAATCGCAGATCAATCAAGAAACGATATGTCTAGATTAACAGACGATGTTGTTATCTCTTTCGAGGATAGAGCAACGGCCGATCAGGCCAACCCTCGCAACGATCTCCTTGTTATCGAATTAACAATTCAAAATTTTGATGTTGCAAGAATATTAGTCGACACAGACTGTTCGGCTGGTATTATCTTTCAAAATACTCTCGAGAGGATAGAAATCAAACTCTTCGAAATCACAGGAAGTCCGAGCCCGGTGATAGGCCTCTCGGGAGAAACTACAATGACCCTCGACTCGATTAACCTTACAGTTAAAGCTGGGAGCATAGCAAAAATCGTAGGGTTCTTAGTTATAGATCGCCTCGCTTCATACAATGCGATTGTGGACGTTCCATTGCTAAACTCCATGCAAGTCGTACCATCTACGTACCACTACTATCTACAATTCCCGACCTCATTCGGGATCAAAAAAATCCAAGGAGACCATAACGTTTCACAGGTTTGTTTCGCTGCCAAACTAAAACTTAAAAACGCAACGGCGAAAGCTTTCTTTCGAATGAAAAAGAAAAAATATTATGTTGAAGATGCCTCGAAACAAGATCAAACCGAGATCTTCTAGCAGTTACGGAAAGCCGAAGCCTCGGAAGAGAAGCGAGAACTGACTTGCGAACCCGTCGTCTCGGTATGCCTCGACGAAGAGTTCCCTGAGCGTTGCGTCAAAATCGGTGTTAATCTCTGCAATCTCATAAAAACACAACTTATACCTTTCTTAAAAGAGAACTTACGCACGTTCGCTTAAACCGCATAAGACATGCCAGGAATTGACATCAATGTGACATGTCACGAACTCAACGTGGATCCGACTCACAAACCTGTCAAACAGAAAAGGCAAATATTAGGAGCAGAACGCCCTACCGCGGTCAATGATGAAGTCGAAAAACTCCTAAAAGTCGGATCTTTAACAGAAGTTAGATATCCAGACTAGCTCGCCAATCCCGTTATGGTCAAGAAGAAAAACGAAAAATGGCAAGTCTGCATTGATTTCACCGATCTCACTAAGGCATGCCCGAAGGACACTTTTCTGCTGCTGCACATTGATCGCCTTGTAGAGGCCACGACGAGAAACAAGCTCTTGTCATTCATGGATGCTTTCTCGGGATACAATCAGATCATGATGAATCCTGACGATCGTGAAAAAACTGCATTTATCACTGACCGCGGTACGTACTGTTACAAGGTAATGCCTTTCGGCCTCAAAAACGTCGGAGCAACTTACCAACGACTCGTCAATCGTATGTTCTCCGAGCAGGACGGGAAGTCTATGGAGGTATACATTGATGATATGCTAGTAAAGTCTCTCGAGGAGCAAAACCACGTCGCCGATCTACAAAGATGTTTCGAGAAATTAAACCTGCATAATATGAAGCTCAACCCAGCAAAATGCAGGTTCGTTGTGACATCAGGAGAATTTCTCGGATATCTTGTCACGTACCGAAGGATCGAGGCTAACCCAAAACAAATCAACGCATTGGTCAAGATGGCCTCTCTGAAAAACAAGCGGGAAGTACAGAGACTGACTAGGAGAGTCACCGCACTCAATCACTTCATCTTACGGTCAACGGACAAGTGTCTCCCTTTTTACGACATGCTGAAAGTGAACAAAAAGTTCGAATGGTATGTGCAATGCGAAAAAGCTTTCCAAAAGTTAAAGCATTACTTGACCACACCTCTAGTCCTCGCAAAACATGTCATCGGAGACCCCTTTTTCCTGTATATCACGGTGTCAGCTACAACTGTAAGCGGTGTTCTCATCAGAGAAGAATGCGGTGAACAGAAACCAATTTTTTACTTAAGTAAAACCTTGTTAGAAGCTGTAACACGATATTCGCAGATGGAGAAACTGGCGCTTGCCGTCGTGACGTCAACTCGAAAACTAAGACCATACTTCCATTCACACACGATCATCATACTCATTTCGTTCTTGCTACGAACGATTTTGCATAGCCCCAGTCAGTTGGGACGATTAGCAAAGTGGGAAATCGAGTTAAGTGAATACGACGTCGAGTACCGAACAAAAACTTTTGCAAAGTCGCACGTACTTGCCGATTTCCTGGTAGAGATCCCTACAGAAAACACGGTCAATCGTGAACCGGACGCAATTTAGACCCTTCATGTCGATGGATCCTCGTCCAAGCAAGGTTCAAGAATCGAAATTTGGCTCACTTCACCAACCGTCGAAGTACTGGAATAGTCATTGCGATTGATGTTTCACACTTCAAACAATGAAGCTGAATACAAGGCACTCATTGCCGGATTACGATTGGCTCGCGGACTGAAAATACGCAATATCCACACATACTGCGATGCTCAACTCATCGCAAACCAATTCAGTAGCGAATACGAAGCCAAAGACAAAAGGATGGAGTCATATTTGAAACTCGTTCAAAATCTCTCCTAGGACTTCAACCAATTCACTCTCACGCGAATTCCTCGCTCGGAAAACACGCAGGCCGATGCGTTGGCAGCCCTGGCATCAAGCTCGGACCCAATTCTTAGGCGGGTAATCCTAGTAGAATTCATCGAACACTCGAGTATCGGTCCTCCAATCGTCGCAAATCTAATCCAGTCACAAGACGAGGACGTCGATGAAGCCGACACTCGACTAGAACAAAACTCAGAACAATCCGAGTATGGTTGCAATACGCCGTGGTTGGAGACGATTCGAGCATACATAGCCGAAGGACCACTCCCTGCCGAGAAATGGGCAGCCCGAAAAGTTAAGATCCAGGCCGCCCGATATGTATTAGTGGACGGGAAAGTCTACAAATGGAGATTATATGACATGCATAGAGGGAAGCGAATCGCGGAGAATTATGGAAGAAGTCCACTCCGAGTCTTGCGGAAATCATACTGGCGGGAGATCCCTCGCAATCAAAATCAAGCGCCACGGCTATTATTGGCCAACAATGGTCAAGGATTGCGAGAAATTCGCACGCAGATGCGAAAAATGCCAAAGGCATGCACCAACAATCCACCAGCCTGCGGAACGTCATTCCTCTATTTCAACACCATACCCATTCATACGATGGCCAATGGATACCGTCGTCCCCATGCATAAATCTAAGCAGAAACGCTTCCTGCTAGTCTTGACAGACTTATTCTCAAAATGGGTCGAAGTAGGCTACTACGCTAGCATCAAAGACGCCCAAGTTGAAAGTTTCGTGTGGAAGAACATTATATGCAGACACGGTGTCCCATACGAAATCGTAACGGACAACGGATCCCAGTTCATTTCAACAAGATTCAAGGCGTTTTACGAAAAATGGAAGATACGGCTGACTAAATCCACCCCAAGGTATCCGCAAGGCAACGGCTTGGCTGAAACCATTAACAAGACCATCTTAGACGGACTCAAGAAACGCCTGGACGCTAAAGATATGGAATGTTCCCGAAAAATGGAATATTTCCGCGGAAGGATATGCACAAATCTAGGATGGAAAAGGAAACAAGATCAGCTGATGAAGGCATATAAAAGAGGGGCTAAGGAGAACAAGAAGGACACACATAAATTTCTTCACAATTCAAACTTAGAGCTTTAGGTTTATTTTCGTTTTTTGCTAGCGAGTTGTGTCTCAATTAGGTTTACCAGTCTTATGCTGTTAGAACTAGGATACTCGCTGACAGCTCTCGCGGCCACGGCTTACCACTTGTTGTAACACTCAACGCAAATTCAAAATAAGATCTCTATTGCTCTATTTTCTTTCGATTCTCTTTTACGTTTATCTCGTCATCTGCTTTCTTCGTATGTTTGATCTGTCGTTGTTGGTTTAGCAGATATCCAGGACCTCAAGGAAAGTTAGGTTTTCTGGCTTTCCTCCGAATACGAATATCGACAGTGCCAATTTCGGTTCCCACGCATTGCATTTAGGATCATGAAGTAGCATTAGGGAATTGCTAAAAATCGAATCATATGATTATTTGTGCTTAAATGATCTGTTGGATTTAAAGCCAAATATTTGTTTGCTTGTTTTATTGTGTTCTTTAAATTTTTGTATTCACTTTGTTTACATTCTTAAGTGTAGGCACTAAACAAATGGAGCCACCACAACAAGCTATGAAACTATCTTACCCAACATGGACGAAGCAAAAAAAAAAATGATACCATCAAGGACCTCATACCAAGAGCCATCCATCAATTTCTCTAGACACTCATACATATGAGTTGTCACAAGGTATGCATACAATCCCTTGTAAATACCATTACATATTTTCGTTTTTGATGTGTGTTTTAAAGGTCACTATCACGGTTTAGAATTCACTGAGATTGTGAAATTTAAGTTCATGAGAGGGGCTTAGTACTAATGCTATTTTGAGTTTTGATGTTTTCTTTTCTATTCACATATTGAGTCATGCATTGTATATACTTATGATTTGTGAAAAAACCAAAAAATTTGAAAACTTTCAAAAAAACCAAAATGATTTTCATTTTGTTTTCAAAGCTTTGCATATAGATTGCATCCATTTGTAAATACTTAGGTTGTTAGGAGCATATAGGATTGCATTTTGCATAGGGAACAATGATAGAATTACCTCATAGATAGTTGAGTTTTGTTTAATGAGCAATGCCCTCATTAGAAGTAAAATGTCGCCTAGAGCACTTTTTGTCTTAGGAAAATTCGTGATTGGAATTGACCACTTAAAGGTCTTTGCGATGGCCTTTAGTGAATTTTAGCATCTAAGAAGGCCTTTAATGAATTTTAGCATCTTGCTTATGGGCTTTTTACTACACTTGACCATAGGAAACCACTAACATTTAAGCTATGTTATAACCATTTTTACCACTCTTTCTTAGCTCAAATGGCTACTCTCATCTTTAAAGTAGTGACCTACCCTTGTGAACCCTTAAACCTTTCTTTCAAAACCCCCTATTATTTCGATATGTGAGGCCTCTTTTGGAAAGTGCACACACGGGAAAAATCCCGAGTGAATTGAAGTTGAACGACAAAGAGGATACTTCCTTAGAGTTAACCTCACTTTAAGGCTAACTAGAGTCATAGGAGGGGAAAATTCTTGTGGTTTTGGGTTTGTCTAAAACTTGGGAATGGTTAGTGTGTATAGAGTCAAGTAGATATTCCTTATTGCATATATGATCCTAGGTTGTTTGAATAAGAAAAAGAAAAAGAAAGAAGGAAGTCAAAAAAGATAGAAAAGAGAAGTGAAAGAAAACGGCACTAGAGATTAGTACTAAATTTAATCTCTAACCTTAGACACTAAAATCTTAGAGAGTCCACCCTTGAAAAGTAAAAGAAAGAAAGAATTCAAGTGATTAGATAGTGACTCTTAAAATCAAAAGAAAGTTAGTAGCTAAGAAGTTTAAAAGTTTGAGAATCTCTAGTTGTCTACAAAAAAGAAAAAGAATAAGCAAGTTTGGTTCAAGAAAAAGTTTATTGTTTCTAGTGTTAGGATGGGAAGTATATCAAGTGAGTGTCTAGATTCTTAGGAAGCAATGGGGTGGGAACAATTAGAGGAAGTAAATGCTTTGTATGCATAAATTGTTCGGCTACCACCTTGCTTTTTCCTATTGTCTTGCACTACTTTTGTTTGATAGAAACCATTATAAGCCGAGTGAACCCTCTTCTTTTTATACTTTTTTACATAAACTCTTTCTTTGAACTCCAAACCGAATGGATGAGATGCATTGCCCATAGGTAAAGAACTCACGCCTAAGCTTAATTGAATGTAAAAAGGAATTGGCGATAGGATAGTTTATGGATGCTTAGCTTAGATTCTAAGAGTTGGTTTTGTTATGGTCATGGAGAAGTACATAGACTCTTAGATGATCTTTGCACTATTTTACTTGTTTTGAGGACATTGTGAATAAGTCATTACTCTCTTATCTTGGTTTTGAGTTCTCGCTTGCAAACCTCATTTCCAGGTTTGATCTTTGTTGTTTGCTTGAGGACAAGAAAAGGACAAGTCCAGGGGTGTTGATGTGTATATATTTTCATGCATATTTTGATACATTTTAGCTTAGTTTCATCCACATTTTAGTCTTAGAAATCATAAGTTCAAGTCTAGAGTCTAGTTTAGGAGCATATTGCATTTGCATAACTTTTTCTTGTAGGTGCAAGAAAGAAGACACAAGAAGCTGCCAAGGGGCCCTGCCATCGACCCTTGGGTCGATGGTAGCCTCCCTTGGGTCGACAGCAGGCGACATTGACGAGAAAAACCCCTTTTAGAGCACTCACACTCCTTCCTTTAGTATATATACCCCCTCTTAGCCTCCAAGAACAAAAACTTCTCTTCTTTTACCAACTTTCCAACACTTTTCTTTATGTTCTAAGTTTATTCTCTTGATCTTTAAGATCAAGAGTCTCTCTTTATATTTATGAATCTTGGATCTTTTATCTATCTATTTATGTTTATAATTCTCATCTCTACTCTCTTCTCTTCCATGATTTGTGAGTAGGCTCTTTAGATGGATCTTGGGTGTTTGAGATTTGGCTAGGTAGGATTGTAATGATGGTGTTAGGGATAGTTTATCTTTAGTATCTAATGGA
Source organism: Anastatica hierochuntica (assembly GCA_900406275.1). Lineage (NCBI taxonomy): Eukaryota > Viridiplantae > Streptophyta > Magnoliopsida > Brassicales > Brassicaceae > Anastatica > Anastatica hierochuntica. The sequence continues at coordinate 9,578 of OVAN01008500.1, read as the reverse complement.
GTAGGAGGTCTTAATGCTTAATGTGAAGGAATCCTGACATGTATGCATTTCACGCCCGAGAGGTGTTCGATAAAATGTCTATGAGAACCTAATTCATGCTAAACTTAGCTTAGCCAATGAGAGTTGATTGCTATGGCGTTTAGTGACTAAATGGATCTATTCTTAATTATTCTTGTTAATTTGCCAATCATAATAAGCGATAGTTGAGTGATTGCTTCATATAGGAAATTGTATACTACCATGAGAGTGGAGTAAGCTATAGATGTCTTTGGTCATAGAATTGATCTTAATAGCTTGATCTAACATCACTATTACCATCTTACTAGTCTTTTCGATTACACTCACCCTTGATCTTTACTTTTTTACTTGTCTTTAATTTTCTTCTTTCACTTTAGTTTTATGCTTGTTTCTTTTCCTTAATTTATTTTCTTGTCTTGCTTTGTCTATCTTATTTATGTTATTGCTTTTACTTTAAATTGCTTAGTAGATTTTTAGGACCCCTAACCCCTTCTCGATTTGCTTAGATTAAGATGAATTGTGGATTCTCAAAGTTTAGACTATTCTAGCTTGACGTGCTCCTTGTGGTTCGACCCCAAAGTACTACAATAACATATATGTGCACTTGCGGATTGTGTGATTGTTAGGAAACGAGCTTTTATAAATTTAAAGCTTCGTTGTGATTTTGTTTGTATAAACAATCGCGTAACAGGACCACCGATCCAAATACGCACATCTCGCAGTATCACCAACGCATGATCACCGCTCCTATCAGCTATGAGTACTTGGAAGTCTGTATGTGTAAAGGAATTGGAGCAACCCTCACAGGCCCAACACTATTGTGGTACTCTAACCTGGACAACGACTCCATTAACTCCTTCGCTGCTAGCATACCACTTTGTCGAGCAGTTCACCGACAGTCGAGTTTTGAGACGCTCCTCTGATGATCTCTTTGAATCAAGAAATGCCCAGATGAGAGCTTGAGGGAGTATCTCCATCAATTCAAAAGGGAGAAGGTGTCGGTTCCTAACTGCATCACCACCAAAGCCATCTCAGCCTTCAGACAAGGATTGCTGAATGACAGTGACATGTACAAAGACCTTATCAAATATCCCTGCCCACACCATGGAGGACGTACTCTCCAAGGCTTGGGCTTAGATTAAATGGGAGGAGAACCCAGTCTAACATGTCCAACTAGCGCACATAAATCAAGCGCATGGTCACTCCAAGACCACTAGGGGTGATAAACCTAATACTAAGTTTGGACCTGAAAACTCCACCAAGGGTGGCCACAAAGGATGATCGAAGCCCTAAGCAAATATTTGGTACAAATGGTTTACCTGAGATAGCCTAAGTTTGTAGGGAAGTGGTACATTGGAAGAGAACATGATGAATAGTTTCCTCCAAGGAACCACACCAGAGGTGTGATATATGGAATACTACCGTTAATAAGGTACTGAAACTTACTATGAAGTCAAAGAAGAAATGAAATGGAACTCCGTATACAAGCTCATTACTCTAAATGGTTCTTATGAGTACTTAAAGAAGATTAATCATTCTTGCTTATGTTTGACCAATATCATACGCTCAAACATCGAAATAAAAAATTTCTAACTTTATTTTAAACATATAAACAATCAATATAATATAAAATTATCTAACATAAATTCGCGCATAACACAGATCAAACCTCTAGTATAATTAAAAAGTTTTGGTAACTCAAACCGAAAAAATATAGTTTATATAAGATAAGTCACAAAACCTTAACCTCGCATTCCATGCCACGATGTCAATCTTACCATTAAAAGAACGATGCAAATACATAAAATGGCGACCAAAAGAGACTTTAGTTTGCAAAACTCCTCTAGTTGGGTTGCTAATGTTTGCCACTTCTTTGATTTCTTTATCATCTTCAACAACATCTGGGAATCATTTTGAATGACAATTGTGCCCATCTGTTTTGATAGTAGTTTGTCAGAATAAGATTTCCATCTTCGTGTGTAATGGTGAAAGACTAGGTCTCTTGTCACTAATGCCAATCAACATGAAATTAATTTGCATTAAAAGAGAACCAGTCTAGACCAGAAAATGGTTCATCATTTTTCTAAGCTCCATCGATCTAACAAACTAGTTCCTAAACATGAGGAAAATGTCTCGTACTACACTTTGTGTACAAACAATTGAATCTCGAGCATCACCCGTGCTTTTGTATCACTTTGCACATGTTTTATAATCTCTAATGGTAATCTATTTTCTCTATTGTAGATTTACCATTCCTTTCTTTTTCCAGATGAACTAAAAGAGCCACAAAAACACTCCTAATTTCATTGTCATCTCTTTGGTTCGTAGGATGGACCAATCAAGGTAATCCCTATTTGACCACATCAACTAACTATGAAAATATTGGGTACGAACGGTTTATCCGAGATAACCTAAGTTTGTAGGGTAGTGGGACATTGGAAGAGAACATGATGAATAGTTTCCTCCAAGAAACCACACCAGAGGTGTGATATATGGAATACTACCGTTAATAAGGTACTGAAACTTACTATGGAGTCAAAGAAGAAATGAAATGGAACTTCGTATACAAGCTCATTACTCTGAATGATTCTTATAACTACCTAAAGAAGACTAGTCATTCTTGATTATGTTTGACCAATACCATACGCTCAAACATCGAATTCTAAAATTTCTAACATTATTTTAACGATATATATACAATCAATAAAATATAAAATTCTCTAAGATAAATTTGCGCGTAACACATATCAAACCTCTAGTATAATTAAAAAGTTTTGGTAACTCAAACCGAAGAAATATAGTTTATATGAGACTAGTCACAGAATCTTAACCTCGCATTCCATGCCACGATGTCAATCTTACCATTAAAAGAACGATGCAAATACATAAAATGGCGACCAAAAGAGACTTTAGTTTGCAGAACTCCTCTACTTGGGTTGCTAATGTTTACCACTTCTCTGATTTCTCTATCATCTTCCAGAGCACATGGGAATCATTTTGAAAGACAATTGTGCCCATCTATTGTGATAGTAGTTTGCCTGAATAAGATTTCCAACTTCGTGTGTAATGGTGAAAGGCTAGGTCTCTTGTACCTAATGCCAATCAACACGAAATTAATTTGCATTAAAAGAGAACCAGTCTAGACCAGAAAATGGTTCATCACTTTTATAAGCTCCATGGATCTGACAAACTAGGTCCTAAACATGAGAAAAACGTCTCGTACTACATTCTGTGTATAAACAATTGAATCTCGAGCATCACCCGTGCTTTTGTCTCACTTTGCACATGTTTTATAATCTCTAATGTTAATCTATTTTCTCTACTGTAGATTTATCACTCCTCTTTTTTTCCAGATGAACCAGAAGAGCCACAAAAACACTCCCAATTTCATTGTCATCTCTCTTGATTCATAGGATGGACCAATCAAGGTAATCCCTATTTGACCACATCGACTAACTTGGAAAATATTGGGTACGAACGGTTTATCCGAGATAACCTAAGTTTGTAGGGCAGTCGGACATTGGAAGAGAACATGATAAATAGCTTCCTCCAAGAAACCACACCATAGGTGTGATATATGGAATACTACCGTTAATAAGGTACTGAAACTTACTATGGAGTCAAAGAGAAAATGAAATAGAACTCCGTATACAAGCTCATTACTCTGAATGGTTCTTATGACTACCTAAAGAAGATTAGTCATTATTGCTTATGTTTGACCAATATCATACGCTCAAACATCCAATTCAATATTTTCTAACTTTTTTTTTAAACATATATATACAATCAGTATAATATAAAATTATCTAACATAAATGTGCGCGTAACACATATAAAACTTCTAGTATAATTAAAAAGTTTTGGTAACTCAAACCGAAGAAATACAGTTTATATAAGATAAATGAGAGAACATTAACCTCCCATTCCATGCCATGATGTCAATCTTACCATTAAAAGAATGATGCAAATACATAAAATGGCGACCAAAAGAGACTTTAGTTTGTAGAACTTCTCTAGTTTGGTTGCAAATGTTTGCCACTTCTCTGATTTCTCTATCATTTTCCAGAGCACATGAGAATCATTTTGAAAGACAATTGTGCCCATCTGTTGTGATAGTAGTTTGCCAGAATAAGATTTTCAACTTCGTGTGTAATGATGAAAGACTAGGTTGTCCCTAATGCCAATCAACACGAAATTAATTTTCATTAAAAGAGAACCAGTCTAGACTAGAAAATGGTTCATCACTTTTAAAGCTCCATCGATCTGAGAAACTAGTTCCTAAACATGAAGAAAATGTCTCGTACTTCATTTTGTGTATAAACAATTGAATCTCGAGCATCACCCGTGCTTTTGTCTCACTTCGCACATGTTTTATAATCTCTAATGGTAATCTATTTTCTTTATTGTAGATTTATCATTCCTCTCTTTTTCCAAATGAGCCACAAGAGCCACAAAAACACTCCCAATTTCATTGTCATCTCTCTTGATTTGTAGGATGGACCAATCAAGGTAATCCCTATTTGACCACATCGACTAACTTGGAAAATATTGGATATGAACAGTTTATCCGAGATAACTTAAGTTTGTAGGGCAGTGGGACATTGGACGAGAACATGATGAATAGTTTCCTCCGAGAAACCACACCAGAGGTGTGATAGATGGAATACTATCGTTAATAAGGTACTGAAACTTACTATGGAGTCAAAGAGGAAATGAAATGGAACTCCGTATACAAGCTCATTACTCTGAATGGTTCTTATGACTACCTAAAGAAGATTAGTCATTCTTGCTTATGTTTGACTAATATCATACGCTCAAACATCCAAGTCAAAAATTTCTAACTTTATTTTAAACATATATATATACAATCAATATAATAAAAAATTATCTAACATAAAATCGCGCGTAACACAGATAAAACCTCTAGTATAATTAAAAAGTTTTGGTAACTCAAACCGAATAAATATAGTTTATATAAGATAAATGAGAGAACCTTAACCTCGCATTCCATGCCACAATGTCAATCTTACCATTAAAAGAAAGATGCAAATAAATAAAATGGCGACCAAAAGAGACTTTAGTTTGCAGAACTCCTCTAGTTGGGTTGCAAATGTTTGCCACTTCTCTGATTTCTCTATCATCTCCAAGAGCACATGAGAATCATTTTGAAAGACAATTGTGCCCATCTGTTGTGATAGTAGTCTGCCAGAATAAGATTTTCAACTTTGTGTGTAATGGTGAACGGCTAGGTCTCTTGTCCCTAATGCCAATCAACACGAAATTAATTTGCATTAAAAGAGAACCAGTCTAGACTAGAAAATGGTTCATCACTTTTATAAGCTCCATCGATCTGACAAACTAGTTCCTAAACATGAAGAAAATGTCTCGTACTTCATTTTCTGTATAAACAATTTAATCTCGAGCATCACTCGTGCTTTTGTCTCACTTCGCACATGTTTTACAATCTCTAATGGTAATCTTTTTTCTCTATTGTAGATTTATCATTCCTCTCTTTTTCTAGATGAACCACAAGAGCCACAAAAACACTCACAATTTTATTTTCATCACTCTTGATTCGTAGGATGGACCAATCAAGGTAATCCCTATTTGACCACATCGACTAACTTGAAAACTATTGGGCACGAACGGTGTACCTGAGATAACTAAAGTTTGTAGGGCAGTAGAACATTGGAAAAGAACATGATGAATAATGTCCTCCAAGGAACCACACGAGGGACAAAATCCTGACATTTTATACCCCAAGTTTTGAGACTCGAATTTACCGACAAACGGCTTATACTATTTTCCAAGAAGATGCATCTTTTATGAGGTATGTACTTTCCATGTTTGTGCTAACAAAGTTTTTAAATATGGCTCACTCATTTGAGACTCCATGGATTGATCTCCACGACTTTGGACTATAGAGTATTTCGATCAATCTCCATATATAGTCTATTTTTTGTACAGGCCCATGCAGTTTTATCTCGTGTTGTCTTTTTTTTTTTTTTTTGGTCACGTATCTGGTGTAGTCTATTATTAAAATTTGTAGAAACATTTCTAAAACCTAAAATTCAGCGTATTTTTAGAAATTTTGGAAAATTATAATATGTCCAAAAGAATTGGAGTTGCACAATATTATGGGTGTGTTTTAAACTTTAAATCCTAAAGATGTTGAAGTGGACTTTCCTAAAGCTCTACTCTAAGGGCATGTCCATTGAAGGATCATGGCCCAGTTTTTGAGAAAAAAAATTATTAAAAAATGGTGATAACATGTGATCTCCCTTTCCCAACTCTTCCTAGTGATACCGTATCACCAAATAATCGTGGGCCCCACGCCACGTGGCGGCCCACGATTGGTTGATTCATTATTATTATTTTTTTTAAATAAAACGAAAAAAAAAAAACTTACTTAAGGAATCGAGATAGGAGGGAATTGCTGATGGGCATGGTCTAAAACCCAAAGTGAAACATAACAACAAAAAGATCTCGAAACAGCTCAAACGAGGAAAAAAGGTTCCTACTTATCTTTTAGTTTTTTTTTTTCCTTTCTTTCTTTTTGAATTTTAATGTGTTTATTTCAATTCTTAGCTAGGTCAAACCAACCCCTAATAATAATTCGCATTAATAGTACTTTCTTCTTCTCCTTTCCTTAATTCATAAATGGAACAAAAACCCTAAAGGTTCTTTCTTTGCATCGCCGTCGGATTATTCCGTCAAAACTCTCATTCATCTTTTTTTTTCTTGTTACTATCTCTCATCTTGTTGTTGTTATATATATATTTTTTTAATTTCAAAACGATAGTGACATGGAAAATCAATCACCGATAGCTTAAAGTTTTGATTTTTGGGTTTAGTTCTTAAATTGAGAATTTTGGGGGATTGTAGATATTGAGGTAGAAAAGGTCTGATCTTTAGAAGTTTTGAGAGTTTTGGTGTGTGACCCATAATCTGATTATTGATTTTGTATTTGGTTTCGTTGTTAGGTTTTATGATGATGCCTGAACTGGGAAGAAGGCCGATGCTTAGAGGTAACGAGGATTCATCTTTTCGGGATGATTACGAGAAGGAGATTGGAGTATTGCTCGGCGAGCAGCGGCGACGGCAAGAAGAAGCTGATGAGCTCGAGCGAGAGCTTAACTTGTACAGAAGCGGCTCTGCTCCGCCGACTGTGGACGGCTCTGTTAGTGCTGCCGGTGGCCTATTCGGAGGCGGAGGCAGGGCTCCTTTTTTAGAGTTTGGTGGAATCAATAACGGAAGTGAGGAGTTTAGGAAAGATCCAGCCTACTTGTCTTATTACTATGCCAATATGAAGTTGAATCCGAGGTTGCCTCCGCCATTGATGTCTAGGGAGGATTTGAGGGTTGCTCAGAGGCTCAAAGGGAGTAACGCCTTGTTAGGCGGTATTGGGGACAGGAGAAAAGTAAACGAGAGTCAATCTTTGTTCTCTATGCCACCTGGTTTTGAGCAGATGAAGCAGCAGCAACAAGAGTTTGAGACCGAGAAGAACAATGCTTCTTCCTCTGAATGGGATGCTAATGGACTGAATGGTTTGGATCTTGGAGGAGTCAAGCAGAAGAGTTTTGCTGATATCTTTCAGGTTGGTGAAACCGCTTCTGATTACTATGCTTCCCTGAAAATTTTGCTAAATGAGCTTTCGGTTGTCCTTCATTTAGGCTTAGATGCTGTCTTAATGTTTTCTCTGTTTGGTTATTGCCTCTTTCCCTAGAAGCATGTCTCTGGGTTGTTGTCATTCTTTTCATAAGGAAGCTGAAAAGTGGAAATCCATAAAAACAATTTGATTGATGTCATGACTCATTGATTCTTGATAATTCTCTCGTTGTGCTGTCGATTCTTCTTGTAAATATTCTTGTTTATGTAAACTTGGTGGATTGCTTCTGTGCAGTCTGACATGGGGCATGGAAATCCCGTTGCACAGCAAACTTCACGTCCCGCCAGTCGTAATGCCTTTGATGAAAATGTTGACTCCAGAAATAATCTGTCTCCATCCGCCTCACAAGCCATTGGTGCGCCATCTCCACACAGCTATGCAGCTGTTCTAGGTTCTTCTTTGTCTAGAAACGGAACTCCAGATCCGCAATCCATTGGTAGGGTGCCTAGTCCATGCCTTACTCCCATTGGGAGTGGAAGAGGGAATTCCAATGATAAGAGGAATACAAGTAACCAAAGCCCATTCAACATTGTTACATCTGGTCTCAATGAGTCTTCTGATCTTGCTGCTGCTTTATCTGGCATGAACCTGTCAGGCAGTTGCGGGTTTGATGAACGGGGTCAGGCTGAGCAGGATGTCGAAAAGGTTAGGAACTATATGTTTGGACTGCAAGGTGGGCATAACGAAGTCAATCAACATGGGTTCCCCAAAAAATCTGATCAAGCCCATACAGCAACTGGTTCTTACAGGAACTCACAAGTAAGAGGGTCTCAAGGATCTGCCTATAATGGTGGAGGTAGACTACCTAGTCCTTACCAGCCTCTTGATAGCCCAAATTATTCTTTGAACAATTACGCATTAAATCCAGCTATAGCATCTACTATGGCTAGCCAGCTTGGGACAGATAACTTTTCTCCAACATATGAAGATGTTTCTGTGGCATCTGCTTTGGGATTTTCTGGAATAGACTCCAGACTGCGTGGGGGAGGTTTTTCTGGTCAAAACCTCTCGGAATCACGTAATATTGGAAGGGTCGGTAACCGAGTTATGGGAATTGGCGCTGGTCACTCGCATGTTGCCGACCCAATGTACCATCAGTATGCTAGGTTCTCTGAAAATGCCGATTCACTTGACCTTCTTAATGATCCTTCAGTGAACAGGAGTTTTATGGGTAGTTCATACGTTAATATGCTTGAACTCCAGAGGGCTTATCTTGGAGCTCAGAAATCAAACTATGGCATGCCTTACAAATCCGTGAGCCCTAACAGCCATGGCTATTTCGGGAGTCCAACATTTGGGTCTAATATGGCATATCCTGGCAGCCCATTGGCTCATCATGTTATGCCGAACTCTCTTGTGGCCCCTCTTAGCCCTGTGAGACGAGGTGAAGTTAATATGCGATATCCTTCTGCAACAAGAAGCTATTCGGGAGGCGTAATGGGTTCTTGGCACATGGGTGCTAGTTTGGATGAAGTGTTTGGATCTTCATTGCTTGAAGAGTTCAAAAGTAACAAAACAAGAGGGTTTGAACTTTCTGAAATAGCTGGCCATGTTGTAGAGTTCAGGTATTTCCTTGAAAGTCTTTGCCTTTATTTGTGTGTGCTACTTGTACTAAGCTAACGTGTATTTTGGGCTTTTTATTAAATGACCAACCAGTGCTGATCAATATGGGAGCCGGTTTATTCAGCAAAAACTTGAGACAGCAACAACTGATGAGAAAAACATGGTTTATGAGGAGATCATGCCACAAGCTCTTGCCCTGATGACTGACGTTTTCGGGAACTATGTAATTCAAAAGGTAAAGTTAATATCTTCTCTCTTTTTCATAATTTAGACATTTTTACAAGAAAGAGTCCTTAATATTCAAATCTTCCGACAGTTCTTTGAGCAC
>OVAN01008499.1:0-18068 GCA_900406275.1 Anastatica hierochuntica | reverse complement strand
TGTCCTCCAATAGCGTTCTTGAATGTCTATTGGAGTGAACTTCCAACTGTAATAAGGACCGTCAAACTTCCTTTGGAATATGCCAACAATCACGCGAGCCAATTTTCCTTTGCCTCGACCCCGAAACCTGTTCAAAAAAACAACAAGATAGAGGGTTAAAACAAACTGACATGAAGACCAGAACATACTAAAAATATATACAGAAGTCTTGGCGAGTTATTAAAACAGAAGTATAAGAAGGTTGGTCTGATAGCTACTGATATACTTATGTGGTTCAACATTGAGACACATTCAAAGTAAGGGTTTTATCTATTTGCTTAAGACCAGATCATGTGAACAGAGATGATTTGTTTCTCAGACTCTAAAACTAACAAAGTATGTGGATCTCACTTCAATCAAATCAAGACAAAAGCAAATTACATTCTAATCACACACTTACACTAATCTAACTGGAATTTTCTTCACATATTCGTGATACACAGTTTAAATTGAGCTCACAAGTTTTATAAATTCAGACAAATGAATATGTTATTGTTCCGATATCCATAAACCTTTATTAAGCTTCTAACAAAAACCTACTTATATTCATTAACCTTTATTAAGATTATGACAATTACTTACCAGAGAGTCTTGATCTAACTGTTGCATTCATTGCTTAGTCGAGGCAGATTTTCCCGACCAGGCAATGATAACAAGTCATCGAGAAGTTTCTCATGGTTCTCATACGGATCCTCGTCAGAATCGGGATTCTGTTGCTCCGGCAAAGGAAGTTGATTGCGTTGTGACAAAGGCTGATTTTGTGGTGGGGGATAAAAGTTTGGCACTGGAGCTTGATAGAAATAGTGTTGTTGTTGCTGGCTTGGTGGTGGTGGTTGATAAAAAGTGGGGTTTGGCGGTGGGGTTTGATAGAAAATGGCTTGTTGTTGTTGGCTCTGTGGTTGTGATGGATGGGGTTGGGATTGAACAACAGGGTTGTGGTATTGTTGTTGTTGGGTGTATGTCGGATACTGGGTCGAGAGAGATGTAGTTGGAGTTTTGGAGATAGATCCCGAAGCGGATGATGATGGATTTGAGCATCGTGATGACCGGTTCCTGGTTGGAGTCGGAAAAGTACGGAGGTCGTTTGATACACCTTCATCGTTTGGAGTCCAAGAAGCACCGGCTAGAGTGGAAGGAGAAGCGTCATTCGATTTCTCTTGGGTTTCAGCTGGAACAGGATCGGCGATGGTTTTTTTAGTGGTGGTTCGACATGCAGTAGTCGTGGCTTGTTTTCCACCACCGTTCCCTCTCCCTCCTCCGGCCATCCATCCACCTCGTCCTCTACTTCCCTTTGCCATGATTGAGAATCGAGAGAGATGGTGATGAAGAATCGAGAGAGATGGAGATGGTGATGGAGAATCGAGAGAGATGGTGATGAAGAATCGAGAGAGATAGAGATGGTGATGGAGATTTGAGAGAGATGGAGATTGCGAATCGAGAGAGATGGAGAGTTCTCGAAACAATTGTGTTTCTAAATCCCTAAAACACTTAGATAACTTTTTATATTTCGTGTAAAATTTTTAACAAAGGGGAGAAAGTGAAAAGTGGTAGCCGCGTAAAAATTAGGGCAACTCAACGAAATAGTCGCAAATTAGTCATAAATTAGTAACAAATTTGTGATCAAATTGTAACTATATGTAATACTTCTACTAAAAATGAAACCCTAAACCCTATACTTAAAAAATTGTTCAATTTGTAAAACTACAATTCAATTATCTTGTATTCAAAAGTAAATATTTAGGTTTCCAGAATGATTTTACAACATTTTCATTTTATTTGTTCCAACAATCGTTAAACTCCTTAGATGTTAACTTAATACACATACAAATACTAAGCATATAATATTAATTGTAAATTTAGATAGATTGTTATATGTCTTTTAGATGTTAACTTAATACACATACTATTTTAGTAAATCTTTGCCAATGTTTTGGGAAAAAAATTATAATACTATAAATTTGAATAAAACACATGAAACAGTTGTTATTCATAGGCAAAAATGTCACAGACTCATCATGTAGTGATAAACTAGTCGCTAATTTAAGATTGTTTTCTTACTATTTTATAATTTTTGCAATATAGTCTGACTTTGATCGCAAAATTGTGGGTAATAAAAGACTATTTTGTGACTACAAACGTGTCTGTGCAAAATATCAAATCCCTAAACCCTGAATTGTATAATTGTATTATAATAGTGGCAAAATAGTAGCAGATTTACGACCATTTTCTGACTATAGACGATTCTTTGGAAAAAACAATTCCCTAAACCCTGAATTAGTTAATAGTCTGTAAATAGTCGCAGAATAATGGCAAATTTACGACTTTTTAGTGACTACTTACCAAAACTTCGAGAGAGTTAAAACCCTCACTTTTCGGGGATTCGATCCTTGGTCTCAAGATACTAAAGCATGTGTATTTAACCAATGAGTCATGGTAGACATCGTTGTCTTTAAAAGCTAGAAATATATTTAAATATCATTATACGGTACAAAATTTTTTAGAAGATGAAATAAAATTATTTTTTATTAACTTAAAAGTTTTTTTTGTTAGATATGGAATTATTATTACACACATTAAAACTCAAAATTATTAATCAAATTATTCGTTCTCATCATTCGAAGATGATAAATTATAGTGAAATTCATCTTCCGCTTCATCGTCTTCAATATCGAAATCAATTTCTTCACATGGCTGGGCTCCGTCTACTAAAGTGTCAACTATGATTTCTTCTATCGCACTCATCGTTCCCTTATCAATTGATTGTTGTAGTACAACCAATTCTTTTTCCTTGAACTGCCCTTGAACAACATGTCTTGGATTGACTTTGATAACCGTGAGCCATATTTTACGAGGCCGTTTAACGCATGGATATGGGAGATAACAGACTTGATCAGCTTGAGATGCTGCACATGATTTAATTAAAAAGTGAAAATATTCATCATGATAAATGCATAAACACTTATATATAGTATATATTGAACGAAAATTACCTAAAATAAATGGTTCATATTTTTGGTATCTTCTTGTTGAAAGGACGTCGATGACGCCTGCTTCTCCCTTTCGTGTCCCTTTTCCAATTGTGGAGTCATACCATTCACAATAGAAAAGTGTTACTTTTAAATTCAAAAATCCTGGATATTGGAGTTCGATTATATTTGTTAGTATCCCGTAAAAATCTTTTTCGTCAGATGCATCTGAATAATTTTGCCCTCGGACACATACTCCATAGTTCATCGTTTTATTTCGTGTGTCCGTGTGCCCGTGTGTGAAACAAATATCCTCTCGTAAAATACATAGGCCAAGATCTTGCTTTGTTTTCAGGACCTTCCACTAGTTCAATAACCCAAGCAGGGAAATTTTCTTGATTTTTCATTGTATTCACCTATATATACACAAAAACATGCAATTCAAATTATGGATAAAATTATATATGTAAATAGAAATTAAATACTTACATACTGACGAATCCATATATGAAAATCTTCATCTCTTTTTTCCATTACTTCATCATCGGAGAGTCCAGGATAGCAATATCGAATTTGTGCCTCTAGCAACCTGTTTTGCCAACAATCAAATAAACTTAAATTAGCTTTGTACAAACTATATTTTATTGTAATGCATGTTACGTAAAACTAAATGAAGCACCTCTCGAGTTGCCGAAAATACTCGCAATTGCGTAAAACCCATGCATGTGCACACTTATAATCTTTCTCGTTTAACCAAAATTCACTATTTTTGCCGCTTGGACGACCTCCTTCAGTGAAAATATCTGGTATCGGTATAGGATATACAGGTACTTCACCTTCATCATATCGACTTGATCTAAAAGGATTATTTTGAAATTAGTATAATCCGATAAATATATAAATTTATATACTTAAGTAAATTGACTAAGTAATTTTATATGTTACCTTTGTCGTCTAGCTGTAGAAATGTGTGATGCAAAGTAATGTTCTGAGAAATAAGATATTTCATCATTGATGTACGATTGAACTATCGATCCCGCGGGATATCTTTTGTTTTTTGCCTTCTCTTTTAGATGCTTCAAAAAATCGTTCAAATGGATACATCCACCTATATTGCACAAGTCCACCAACTTCCGCTTCATAAGGGAGGTGTATAGGTAGGTGCTCCATTACATCGAAAAACGAAGGTGGAAAGATCTTTTCTAAATTGCAAACAACCATGACAATATTATCTTTCAAATTTCGTACGCAAGCTGGATCCAATGATCTGCTACATAAGTCACAGAAAAATGATCTTATCCCTATAATATAAAAACATAACAATATATCAATATATCATTTTAAATAATGAGTAAAAGAGATTAATTAAATATATATATGAGAATATATACCTGATAATGCAAGGTATATGTTTCATGGCAAAAGTACTGCAAAGACAAACGGAAGCAATCGTCCCATAAATACATGACAATCGTGACTCTTCATACCCGAAAATTTTCCACTGTTGATGTCTGCACAACTTGCTAAGTCTGCTGCATAATCGTCGAGAAATTTAACCTCATTCTTAACCCACTCTAGCAAATTTTGTCTTGCTATATCTAATCTTGATTTCACTGTGTCTTTCGATTTGTCCTTAACGTTCATAACAGTGTTGATAATGTTATCGAAAAAGTTCTTCTCGATATGCATCACATCTAGGTTTTGTCGCAGCATTAGATCTTTCCAATACGATAGCTCCCAAAATATGCTTTCTTTATGCCAATTATGTCAGCTCCCATATCCCTCTTTTTTTTTCTTCGTGACCATTTCCATCACACTCCGATGTTTTAGGTGGTTCAACCTGCCTGATACGCTCATAAAAAGTTTGTTCCCCATTCAATGATTCAGGTGGATAGTCATATAATGCATGTTTACCCTTCAAAAATTTTGTTTTATTCTTCCGTAATGGATGAGAAGTGGGAAGAAATCTTCTATGACAGTCAAACCAACATGTTTTTCTACCAGCTGGCAGATAATAAGCATTTGTATCTTCCATGCAAATTGGACACGCCAATTTTCCATGCGTAGTCCATCCCGACAACATACCATATGCTGGAAAATCGCTTATAGTCCATAGAAGAACAGCTTTGAGGTTAAAATTTTGACCTAATGACACGTCATATGCTTCGACTCCGGTAGACCATAACTGCTTCAACTCATCGATCAATGGCTGGAGGAAAACATCAAGAGTAGCTCGTGGATGATTTGGTCCTGAGTTCAAAGTTGTCAGAAACAAATACTCCTTGTTCATGCACATATCTGGGGGTAAGTTGTATGGAGTCAAGATCACAGGCCACAACGAATGATTTTTTGACATACCAAGTGGATTAAAACCATCCGTACATAATCCAAGATAAACGTTTCGCGTTTCTTGCGCAAATGATGGATGCAACTATTGAAAATTCTTCCACTCTGCCCCGTTAGATGGATGATACATCACTCCGTCTTCTGATTCATGCTCCGCATGCCATCTCATCGATGATGCAGTCTTCTCGGATTGATACATTCTCTTCAATCTATCAGTAATAGGTAAATACCACATACGACTGAATGGTATTCTCGTTCGCCCCTCATTTGACTTGTACCTTGCTTTTCCACAAAACTTACAATGCTCCAAATTTTCATCTCCTTTCCAGAAGAACATACAATTATCTACACATACATCAAATGTATGGTACGACAACCCCATCTTTCTCATCAAAGTTTCTGTCTCGTAGTACGAACGAGTTGCCTTATTACCTTCCGGCAAGTACTCCGAAAGGACTTCCGCCACCGAGTCCATGCAAGATTCAGGCATATTAGGATCCGATTTAATATTCATACATCAAGCAGCCAACGACAACTGTGAGTGTCCTTCATGACATCCATCATAAAGTGGAGTGTTCGCAGCATTTAACATATCATAGAACTTTTTTGCCTCATGGGTTGGTTCTTCATAAACATGATGACAACTTTCATGTTCATGATAATGATCACCAAATGTCATCGTGGAATCTCGAAATGCATCATTCACCATCTGATCATAGGTATTTCCTCCACTAATTTCTATTGGTGGGTTATTGCTAGTATAGTCTACATTACTATAACTAGTTCCCCCAACTACATTATAATCCTCACCATGCTCATACCAAACATAATAGTTTGGCATAAATCATCTACTATACAAATGTTTAAAATTGTAGACCCCGCCAACAATTTAGAATTTTGACATTTTAAGCAAGGGCAATAGAACCTACCTCCACTGCTTCGGGCGATAGATTGGCTGCTTGCAAAATTCATGAACTGCTCTACACCTGCCTGGAAGTCGCTCGAGATATTTTGTGTGTGTGGATCAATCCTATTATACATCCACGCTCTTGAATTCCACATATTTTTTTGGTAGGAAAGAAATTTTAAAGAGAGAATTTTGTAAAGGAGAAAGATATTATGATTGTTTGCAAATGGAAGCAATCTCGTCGCATATTATATAGAGAAAACTTTGTCACTGGTTTGTGACTACTGAAAATCAGTCGAAATTTTGCCACTATTTACTAACTATATTGCGACGACATTGTGACTAAATTTATTAGTCGCTAAAGTTGATACACCAACTTCGACTCGATGCTTTTCACGCGTTTAACCGCTTTCATGACTGTGTTGCCACAATTTTGCCACTACATTTACTAGTCATAAAACAGTTGTAATTTTAAGACTAATTCTATATAGTCATAAAACAGTCGTAATTTTAAGACTAATTTAATATAGTCTCAACTCAGTCGCTAATTACTTACTGTTTTGCGACTATTTTTAGTAGTCGGTAATTAGCGACTATTTACCCACTTTTATTTTTGTGCTCGGTAATTAGTCAAAATTTAGTCGCGAATCGGTTACAACTTTTTGTGACTAAACATATAGTCACAAATTGCAGTATCAAATTAACAGTTTTCTTGTAGTGACGATGATGACGAAGATGGTGATTTTGTGGATCCTTATCCCGATCATGTGGGGGTGGATGATGTTGTTAGGCCTGATAATGGAGGAAGTAGTTTACAAAAAGGCATTAAAATGACAGAAATATTTTGATACGAGGATCCCCCACCTATGTTTGATGATATGGCTAGTAACACTTATAATGTCAGAGAAAATTTAGATTTCAGTAAGGAGGATGGAGATATAAAGTTGCACATAATATTTGGAAGCATGGAACAATTTAAAATTGTGTGTGCAGTATATGCAATCAAGGAGATATTCAGGTTCCGGTACCACAAGCATGCGAAGCATTACACTGATGCAAGTTGTTATGATGCAAGTGGCGGATGGAGGATCATGGAAAGGCATCTCGGGGATTTAGAGATGTATCAAGTGAGGAAAGCAAATCTGGTCCATACATGCTCATCATAAATAAGAGAGCAGTACAAAAAATATGCAACATCGAAGGTAATAGATGCACTTTTGAGATCAAAGTATGAGTGTCACATAGCTGGTCCACAGGGAATGGATTGCTCAAGATCCTTCGCACGGAACTTAAGTTTAAGTCAACTTATTGGAAGTGCTAGAAAGCAAAAGGGTTGGCTATTACGGCAGCTAAAGGAACAGAGGAGGAATCGTACAAGATGTTGCCACTATACTTTTATGTGTTAAAGTATGCTAATATTGGGACAACATGCGATATTGAAACCGAAGTGGATGAGGAGAAGAAGAATAGATTTAAGTATGCCTTAATGGCCCTGAAGGCATGTATAGAGGGATGGTAGCATTTACGAAAGGTTATTGTTGTCGATGGGACTCATATGTTTTGCAAGTACAAGGGTGTCCTCCTCTCGGCTAGCGGACAAGATGCAGATATGAAGATTTTCCCAATTGCTTTTCCTATGGTGGACAACGAGAACAACGATTCTTGGTCATGGTTTTTTAAACATCTGCAATGCATCATTGAGGACAGTAGGTAGCTAACTTTGATTTTTGAAAAATGTGGATCGATATATAGCGCTAAAGAAAAATGGTTTCCTCTTGCACACCATGGTGCATACCTTGAACACCTGAAAAGGAATGTCGAGGCAAGATTCAAAAAGTATAACCAGAAGGAAATGGTAAAAAAAGCTGCAGAAGCTTTTACTGTGTTAGAGTTTAAGAAGATCTACGCTGAAATTAAGAATGTCGACAAACGGTGTTGGGATTATCTTGAGCAAATCCCTCTTGCTCAGTGGACGCGGTCTCACTCCCCGGGGAATAGGTATAATCTTATGTCTTCAAACATAACCGAGTCTCTAAACAATGCTCTTCTTCCAGCAAGGGACAGTCCAATTGTACCTTTATTTGAATTTATCTGGTGGATGATAAGTAGGTGGTTGGAGAGCAGACGGTGTATGATACGGAATCTGGGTAGAGAAACTCCAAATGAAGTTAAAAAAGTGCTTATGGCACAACTGGAGCTTTCAGGGGGTTACTCAGTGGTACCGCTTGATACTTGGGATTTTGAGATCACATCCACGACAAGTGGATACGCTTTTCATGTTAGCCTAGAGAAACGTACTTATTCTTGCTGTGAGTTCCAGACGTTAGGAATACCATGTGGCCATGCAATTGCATCAACCATATTTCGAAGCATGGGTCACAGGGAGTTTGTAACGGATATATTAAAAACACCTAAGTGGGATGACACTATGCGTATCATTACGCTACCTATACCTAACCCTGATGATTTGGATATACCAGCAGTAGTGAAGGATGATGACGACACTGAACCACTGAAGACCAGAAGACCATGTGGGAGGCCTCCAAAAAAGAGAAAGGCTTCCGTATGAGAGATACAGGTATGAATTTTTGTCTGTACGTATGAAGAAAAATATTTGTCTGTTCTAATCCATAAAATTACATTTGTGAAATTAGGAGGGGCAGGCAAAGAAGCAGAAGGTGAACAAGTGTGGAAGGTGTCGCCAAAGTGGACACAACAATGTGACATGCAAAGCTCCTTTGCCCTGATAAGAGTTAGTTAGCAGGTGATAATTGTGTGGAACAACCTTTTTGTGATAACTTAATGTACACCAACCGCTTCTTTTTTTTTAACAAGTGTGCACCTAAGCTGAACTGCATAGAAGGTGATAAGTGGGTATGATAGGTGTAATCAGGTTGTACACCAACCGCATCTCTAATTTATATATGTATGTATGGAGAGAACTTAATTTTTTTATTAACTATTTTATATTTTCGGAGTACCGGTATAGTATAGTGTACGGCTGAACTGCAAATGGAAAACCAAGTGCCCATCCAGTGTGTACAACACACTGTACACTCTTAAGCTGTTATACCAACTTTTAGGACTTCTACTCTTCTGATGTACGCCTTATGCTGCACACTTTTACTGCGTTCAGGTGTGTGACTTATGTTGTACAGTAAGGTGTACGATAAGGTGTACACGTTACCTTTATAAGGAATACCCAGTGCACATCCAGCATGTACACCGTGCATAGGTATGCACACGATTAATTTTATTACTTGCGTCTTTAATGTTAGTACACAAAAACAAAATTAAAAACACACATCCAGATAGAAGTCTATACATTGAAAGTAAAAACAAATGTTAAGCAAATAACGCAAAGTAGCACATGCTGTAAAGTTAAAGTCAAAATATGTCACACACTTCTTGTGGCGTACGTAATAGCTTGCAATTGTTGCAAAATGGTGCAAAAGCAACGTCAAGGTGAATGCAATATGGAAATTGGACAACTTCATCCTCTGGCCAGTTGAAGAGATACCAGTAACTACCTTCTTCTGAATTGTAAAACAACGCAAGCTCGATTTTGATTCGCTCACATAGGTGATTCAGCCTGAATGAATCAAGCGGCGCAAATTTCTCGGCGTACATCTTAAATGCGGCGCTTGACTGGATTGTGTTACCAAAGCAAGCATGAAACATACCTACAACAAGAGTAGATGCTTCCTCGAATGGTACGTTGTGTTCAAGCAAGCGGATGGCGCTGTATAGGTCTCTACCGTCCGTTGTGAGGCACAAAGCTTCATAGTAGATGATCCAAGGATTAAGTGTTGCTATGCATTTCTCAAAAAAACACCGCCATTTACCATATTCTTCAAGATGTCTCCCACTCATACAAACTTCGATTAGATTGCAGGTATGCAAGACTTCCTGTGTGTGCATGAGCAGAAAAGATTGCTTGCCTGCTAGCAGAAACGGACGTAGATCCGTTATCGATTCATCCCCGATGAGAGCGATTATTTTTAATAAGATATCATCGGGCAAGTTTGGTGGAGGTGACATATTTCGCCGGTAGGGTTGCAACTGAGAAAAAAATATGAAGAAGATCAATTTGAAAGGAGATCTAAGACAAACAACAACTCCTGTATGAAGGATTTCAGAAAGAAAGAGATTTGATGAAGAAAAGGCTTTACTGTGTCTTATATTGTAGTTACGGAAGACGAAGAGAACTTACCCTCGCTTGTTCACAATAAAAGTAAACTTTAAAGTAAGGTAATTGGTACAATTAAAAGGTAAACTTAAATGGAGTATCATAAATGTCCACAATAAAAATCATTATATTGGATCACTGTGATTGGGAGGAAATTGCGTTCATTAAATAGTAACGTTAAATTTAGTACCACAATATTGGTATTATATGGTTAATATGTATGATATCGGATGGTGTACACCGTATTGTGCACACTATACCGTCGTACTGACACGAATCTGCGTACAACTAACGTAAAAAACGAATTTTGAAAGAAGGTTTCGCTAAGTTATTAAGCGGTTTTAGTATATGAACAATTATAGAACACCACATACATAACATGCAGTGTAGTACATCATACAATCACTGCAAAACACAGCAAATCTTTCGTTGTGGAAAAATAAACATTCGGGTTTGGAGAATGGCATTGATTCCTCCTTGAGGAATTTGATGTACCGCCAATTAGATGTACTATTCCTTGGGCGGTATATGTCTATATTCCTTCTCAATACCCGACACATTTGAACAAGGATGTCAGAGGTTAAGGGTGTTTGAGTGTCTTGATACAGCTTGAATGCTCATGTTGCCCCGTTTACATCGCCTCTGCAGCAACAGAAGATACCTTGCGCTAGCGTTGCGTATGGATGGAGCGGGACAATTGATTCCAAAAGGGACAGACTCGAATTTACGTTGGAATATATAGTTGGAAGTCGCAAAACTTCTAAGTAGGTTGCTTCGGAGTTACTCGCTAGAAGGCATTTTTCAAAAAAATGTCCTACGACAACCCCCTTCCCTTATATCAGCCGGTTCATTGGCAATTGTAGACAAATTGCACTTACTCAAAACAATGTAACTATGAACGATATCGCAAGACCGTTTCCCCGCAACAATGAAAGGTCCAAGTAGCCACCACTACTCTTGACCAACTTTCTCGATGATTTTAGCAAGTATATCGTCTGGAAGGTTAGTAGACGACATTTTTCTGTGTTTACAATATTGTGTTGTGTTGGTAAATGTCAGTAGACGACTTATATAATGGAATATATGTGGGTTGGTTGTGGGATGGTTTATTTTCGTATTTAATATTCTCCATTAAAGTGGTAGAAATCTTGTTGCGATTTCCGAGGAAACCTTTTATAGTAGTAAAAATCGTATCTCGAGTTACGAGGAAACAATTTAGTACAAGAGATATGTCGTTGCCATTTACAAGAAAACCATTTAATGTGGTATAAATCTTGTTGCGATTTTCAAGCAAGCATTTAATCTATCTTGATATTTGTTGTCCGTAAATGTAGACAACTATTCCCAATCATAATACTCGAGGAATATAGGTCATGATTCGCAGGATATTGTGCTCATTAAATATCTTTATATTGTATTGGTACGAGACAAATATATGTCATGATTTGGAGGATATTATTTTTATTAAATACTTAGGTAAAATTTCGTGTCACACTATTCCTATTATATGTTGAATATATATAATATTTGTTGGTGTACATCTTACTACACGCATTGTACATGCGTACACCTCTCACGAACCCGCGTACACATTACGAAAATATACGAACTTCATGACAATCATAGTTGATTAACAACATAACATCACATTTATCAAAGGAAGAAATAAATATCTCTTGCGGTTCGAAATAGAATGCAGTCGTTACAAAAGGGCTCATCATGCAGGACGCAATATATGACACATTCAGACCATTGAATAACTTGGTCATTGGGAAATAGGAAACGATCGCATATGCCAGATGGTCGGAACCACCCTAATTCCGACTTCAAAAAACTATAGGCTTCACTGATATGTTGGGAGTTGAGTGGGGCGTGGTTCTCAGCATACATTTGAAAACAATGGCTAGCTGAAGCAGGATTCCCTAGGCAAACATGGAAGATCCCTAACGCAAGAACGGACCCCTCGTGGAATGGTAGATTCTCTTTAAGTAGGTCGGCGGCTCCAGCTACGTTTGCACCCTTAGTTGCTAGCCGTAGAGACTCGTAGTACAAAGCCGTTGGGTTCGTATTTCTCGAAGAACACCCAAAATCGTGATTCTTGGTGGATTTCGTCTCCGTAGTAACAAACACCATTAAGGCCACATGTGCGGAGGACTTCATTTGTGTGGACAAGGTTGTAACTCCGTTTACCCGTGTGAACAAACGACTTGAGGTAAATAGCGGATTGTTCACTGACATGAATTATTATTCTGCGTAGGATGTCATGTGACAAATCTGGAGTGGATACATATTTTCTGGGTAAATTTTGTTCGATAAGAGTTTTCGGTGGATCGCTTTTATAACTATTTAAAAGCACATAAAAATGGGTAGGTGTGCAAGCTAGAGAAAAATTTAATGAACTTTATTGAGAGAAAAATCGCATGAAAATGGGTTGGTGTACAAGCTAGGGTACAATTTAATGAACTTTAATGAGAGGGTGTTGGCACAATTTGCAGAGAGAGTAAAATGCGCTAAAATTTTTCGAAATTTAAAGTTATTAAATGTTGACCACTAGCGAACGAAAAAAAGGCTTTGTTTGTCAATATCTTCTTAAATAACATCAAATTTCTCTCTCGAAAACTAAAGTGATTAAATATAGACAACTATCGTCAATAAATTTCTATTTATTTACTTGATAAGTTTCGACACCATATGATTTTGAGGATATTGTCTCCATTAAATACATAAATATTCCTAGTTCATGCATGTAACAGTAAATATATGAATAATTTAAAAGATTTAACTAAGATATTTTCATAAACAAAACATTGGACATAATTCTTAATCATTGAAATGATACGCATGATATTTAACATGAGAAAAAAGATGAAACATTTTTTATGTTTCCATCATCCGCAAAATATTAAAAATTAAAAGAAACACATGCAAATGGATGAGACAAGGGGTTGTAGAAAGGGTTATCCTTGGGTGATGCAGTTCTCTAGTTTGGGTCATCCAAATCGCCATCTCCAATTTCTGACCAATCTAGGTCAGGGACATCGATGGCTTCACGTTTTACCCAAACATCAATCTCCGCTTCACCTTGGACTTCTCCAGTGCAAAACTGTTGTGGATGAGCGCTTGCATGACGTCCATCGTCTCTTGTTTGGCCACAAGACGTTGGAACTTGATCATGGCCTCGTTTTGCTTGTCTTTAGCCCGCATGTGGTCTCGCATCTTGGCTATAAAGGCTCGGTACTTAGCCGGAGTTATGGAGCCACCGCCCGAAGGGCCTTCTGCCTTCCTTTTTCCGGATTTGTCTGTCATTTTCTCAGAGTTTACTTGAAGATAGGAAGAAGGAAGAGTACGGTTTGAGAGATTTGTTTGTAGAGATAGTGAAATATGGATTTAGTTATTGTTTACCGTATATAAAGATAGAAAAAATTAGTTAATGTCGTCGAACCACTACTTAATTAGTGACACTTACTGCTAAATGTGGAATGTGGCAATCAAACCGTAATTGCTGACGTGTCCACTTGTATGTGTGGTGTACGCTACGTTGGTGTACAATATATGGCATACAATAATAAACCGTACACCACATTTTTTGTGTACAGTATATGGCGTACAATATTGCCCTATTTAATGTTTCCCCATTAAATGGGATAGATATGTAGTTGCGATTTACAAGAAAAGCTTTTATTGTTCTTTGCCAAATCAATCAGTACAAATTTTATGTAAATTAGGCAATTACATCAAATTTAGGTTGGTAACATTTATAGCACCTAAAAATAAACACTAAAATTGAAAAACCGGCAGATTTTTTAAATGAGGCAATTGCTATTAATGTAGTCATTAAAATCATTTTTAAGTGTGAGAAGCAGTTGACAGCGTGGAACCACTATGTAATTTGTGACAGTTACTTCCAAACGTGGAACGTGGCATTCAAACCGTAATCGCTGACGTGTCTATTTGTGTGTATGGTATGCTTCATCGGTTTCCAGTATATGGCGTACAATGGGGCTAAGTTTGGTTTACAATAATCCAGCTAGAAGATTTAAGCGTACACCGAATTTATGCATTGTACAAGATTAAAGCGTACAAGATGAAAGCGTACACCGAATTATTTCAATAATAAAAATGAACATGACAACTACATAACACAACATCCATAAAATGCACACTGGTACAACGAACAGTCGTTGTAAATTGGTGTTAATATTCCCTTGTGAAAATATTCGCATTCGAGTTTTGGGTAAGGCACAGATTCCTCCAAGGGGAATTTGAAGCTACGCAAAAAAGTACGACCATAGCTTGATCGAAATAGGTCTATATCGCTTCTCAAAACCCCACACATCTGAAGAAGGATGTCGGAGGTTAACGATGAGTGATTTTCTTCGTACAACATGAAGGCTCGTGTTGCCCCGCTTACATCGCCTATACAACAACAAAAGATACCTTGCGCTAGCGTTGCCTATGGATGCAGTGGGACAATTGATACTAGAAGGGGAATAATCACATAGAGGTCAGCATGTTGAGTTGCAATTCGCAAAGCTTCTAAGTAGATTGCTTGTGAGTTACCCGCTGCAAGACATTTTTCAAAAAAGTTTCTGTACAGACCCCCTTCCCTTATATGAGCTCGGTCGTAGACAATTGTAGACAAGTTGCACTTCCTCAGAACAGTGTTTGTACGAACGACATCATTAGACCGTTTGCCCGCCACCATGAAAGCTCCAAGTCGCCACCACTGTATTTCACCAACTTTCTCTATTATCTTCGCAAGTACATCGTCTGGAAGGTCATGAGAAGCCATTTTGTGTGGTCAAGAATTGTTTGTACGTTAATGGAACTAAATGTTGTAAATATATGTCAAAAAAATATGTCGATTGGTTCTTCATATGTTTATTGCCGTATTTAATTCCCCCCTTAAATGGGGGTAGATATCTTGTTGCTATTTACAAGCAAAGTTTGTAAGAAGTCAATAAATGAGTCAATTGCTATTACAGTAGTCAATAAAATCATTGACAAGTGTGAGAAGAAGTTTGTAAGTTTCAATGGCAGTCCCACAAATCCCTTTTGATGTTTTTCAAGTTATCATTGGTCTTGTGGCTAAGCAAAATTTTCTTCATCTTGGTCCATTTATATGTGCAGGAAAACAAGGTTACAACCTTGTACACACGGAGACCGTTCTGAGGAAGTGCAGCCTTTACGCGGTTTGCAATTACCCAAGTCATATTTCTCCCCTTGGAAAGTGATGCGCCTTCTTTGAAAAATGTCTTTGTAAAGGTAATACTCAAGCAATCTTCTTCGAGGGGTTGCGTCTAGCAACGGAAGGCGGTGATCTTCAACGAGGCATACAAATTCTCACAGCAAATGTCCCACATCACGAGGAATCTACATTAGTGTTAGGCTCTTTTGTCGTCTGTCTTGGGGATGCAATCACAGTAAGCCAAGCTTTAATGGTATGCTTAGCATCACGCAGATTTCAGATCAGAGCTTTTCATGCAACAAATCGAGGAGGTATTTTATCTCATAACACGCTTCAATATCCCGTACAATGACACGTACGAAAAGACGTTCTCCTTTCCAGACGACGATCATATATCGCTACCACCATATCGCAACTGCGACCTTTATTGATTTGCACGTGATATTTGCAGGATGCTTTAAGAACCTTTGTTGATTTATAGCCTATTCTTATTATGCTACCTTTGATCACGTGTATGAATTTCAAGGGAAAATTGAGTTTGTATTGTGTTTGTTTCTAGAAAATTTGTACGAGTCTAAAACATATATCTTCAAAATACAGAATGTACAATGTATAATTTAATCGGTGGAGGTGAAATTCAAAGACATTAACTTCTTGATCAGAATTTTGTCCTTGACGAGGAGGGTGGTAGTTAACGTGAATTAAATCTACCAATAAATTGTTACTATCGCCTTTCCACTTGTTGTGAGCAAGTGTAGTATAAATAAGATCCAAATAGGTGACTCCCTAAGCAAAACAGAAGAAGATGGAAGCGAGAGAAGGATCAGGCAGTAGACGTAAGAGCAAGGCGGGTCAACTCATGATGGTCTGTGAATGTGGTTTGCTAGTGAAGATTAGACAAGCTTGGACGGGCAAGAATCCCAGGCGTCAATTCTACGAATGTGAAAGATACAATGTAGGTTGCTCCCCTGTAAATTGGTTTGTAGCTTTTTTTTAAAGATCTCTTATTTTCACATTTTCATCTTACAATGTGTTCTTTGTTGGGGTCAAAAACTGTCCCGACAAAATCGATGTCCGAAAAGGACTACGGGAACGATGCTTCCTCTTTTGGATACAAGAATCGCAAAGAAATCCCCAAGCTCCGAGATTCTCGTCATTTAGGCTATCTCTTCTCGACTAGGTTTCGAAGCTTCGCATATAGTCGATCATGGTCAATCTCCACAACAATTATATCCGTCCGCAAGCAACTAAAGCATTCGAGTGCTAGAGCTAGCATCAATGGCTTTCGGATAACTCTCACAAGACCAGATGAAACAAATTTCGGAGCGATACGAAACCACCAAAAGCGTTGGAGAACCGCGTCGCTTCGGAGAAATGTTTAAACGCCTATTGATGCCAAACCTACGAACGAGTCTTGGAACCAATTGACGACTGAACTAGAGGCCAATCTAGACGTCAATTGGAACCAAGACCGGAGGTCCGTCTTGGTGCCAAGATCAAAGCATGGTCTTGGCGCCAAGACAGAAGCCTTGTCTTGACGCCAATTGGCGCCATGATCAGGCCCTGGTCTTGGCGTCGGTTAGTACTGAGATGCGGATAACGTTCAGCCGTTATCCGTTAACTGAACCACATCCTTTCCGATCGTCATTTCCTTCGAATCGTCATTTGATCGTCTCTCGTTTTGTCTCGATTGGAGTTTCCGTCAAACCGTCATGACGATAGTCGTAAGGATTCGTACTTTTCGTGGACTTCGTATCGATCGTATAAAACGACGAAGGTTAACTTAAACACCGGAAGAGTCTAAATGTATGATCGGCCTTATCGTTCCATGAAACTATTACCGCTTAGTCTTACGAGAAACGGTTTCTCGCAAAAAATCATAAAGATCACTTAGCCGCGATAACGGTCCACTTACGATTCCGTACGAGAATCGGCCCATCTACGATGACGGTTTGCCAGGGTTTCGCGAAAATGATAATTTTCGAGAAGATAAGGAAGGATCTCGAAAAGATATATGCAAATCAGGGAAAAATGAATATTTCCACGAGAAGATATGCACAAATCGAGGACGAAAAAGGAAACGAGTCAAACCCACGAAGATCTATTTAAAGGGTGCAAAGGAGAAGGATGAAAGAGATACAATTTTCGTCACCATAAACACTTAGAAAACTAGGGTTCTTACTTTGTTTCGTTAGCGAGCTGCGTCTCAACTAGGTTACGAGTCTACGCTGTAGTTCTAGGGATTCATCGCCAACAGTTCTTGCGGCCACGGTTTAAACACCGGTTGCGTACGCTCAAACACGAATTCGCATAACGTCCCTTTTCCTTTCTTCGTTAACTGTGTCTTTCGATTAATTTTCTTCGTATTTGTTCACGTTTTGTTCTACGATTTACTTTCGTGTTCATACTGTTTCACGTCATGAATCTTGTTTA
>OVAN01008498.1:0-18070 GCA_900406275.1 Anastatica hierochuntica | reverse complement strand
CAACTCCAACGGGAATGTTATCTAGAATACCCACTGGTCTTCGAATAGATCGATCTGCAAGCACCAAAGACATTTTTGTGGGTTTATAGTTATTCAAATTCAGACGTTGTTATACCGAGAGTGGAATCACACTAACTCCTGACCCCAAATCGCAGAGGCATCGCTCAAAGGTAAGCAATCCGATCTTGCAAAGCAATACGAAATGACCTAGATCCTCGCGTTTCTCCGATGTTATGTTCTGAAGAACCACACTACATTCTACAGTAAGAACTGAGACACCATGTTCTAATGTCATATGATCTGAAAGAATCTCCTTCATGTACCTCTTAAGAGAAGGTACCATCTTGACTGCTTCTACGAAAGGCAATCGAATA
Source organism: Anastatica hierochuntica (assembly GCA_900406275.1). Taxonomy (NCBI): domain Eukaryota; kingdom Viridiplantae; phylum Streptophyta; class Magnoliopsida; order Brassicales; family Brassicaceae; genus Anastatica; species Anastatica hierochuntica. The sequence goes on along the minus strand of OVAN01008498.1, from coordinate 17,696 downwards.
TGTAATTCACCAACGAGATTTTTCAGTTTCTCATACTCACGCTCCTTTATCTTTTGAAGAGGTCTGGAAGGATATGGAGGCTTATGAACATAAGGTGGGGGTGGCACATATTGATCCTCAACCTCTTGCCATTCGTTTCATCACGAAAATTCGATACACCTGCATCAGGACATGGATCGACCGATCCGGAGATAGGGATCGATCGATCCTTGTCCTCCTTTTGGGATCGATCGATCGCTTCAGGCGATTAATCAATCGCAAAATTTCGAAAATTTCTATGGGTTTTAGAAGCGGGGATCGATCGATCCTAGGCTTGGGATCGATCAATCTGTGTCCTAGACGGACCTGCAGTCGTTTTTCCGCTTCTAAGTGTAATGACACTGCATTACTCTTTCAGATTCTTCTCCGGCTTGCCTAGAATGATGCCTGGTGGAGCTCTATTGCCAGCAGAATTCTAAGCAACATGTGTTTCCAGCAATTTCATATGAGTGCTCAATGTCTCGAACTTCCCATTGAGATCAATTTACATGTTATCTACCTTCTGATTCAAGTCTGCAGAGGACTTTGACTGATTCTTCAACACTTGCTGCAACATTTTTTTCAGCTCATTATCTTGAGAAGATGCAGAAGACTGTCCTTGGTTTTGATTATGATACCACGACTGATAGTTGTTCTTGAATCCTCCTGAACCAAACTACTTCTGCTGATAGCCACTATTTCTGAAGCCACTGTTCATGTTCTGAAATCTAGAGTTGAAGAAACTCTGAGTCTGATTGTATGGCTTGTTCTAGAACTGATTATGTTGATTGAAACCTCTATTACCGAAGTTTCCTTGACCACCAATATAATTCACATCTACCTGTCCACCATTCAGCTCCTCAAACATGTATTCCTGATACATATGTCCCATTTTCTGCTCTTGAAACATAGGTGCTTCGTTCTGCTCACCAACAAAGTTCACACTCTGCTGATCTCTCCTCATTAGCTCATCAAGCTTTGACTGCAGATCATCAATTCTCTTTGCATCTGATGACACAACACCTCTACCACACTCATAGTCTGATCTGCGATTAGCCTGACTATTCGCCATGTTATTCACCAACTGATAAGCTTCATGCACAGTCTTGGTACTGAAATCACAATTGCTAGCAGTGTCCATAGTGTTCTGATATTTCTCCTCAACTCCATTGTAGAAAATGATGAGGAGATTCCAATCTGTGAATCGATGATGAGGATAATCATTAAGATACTCTCTGAATCTCTCCCAAGCTACATGAAAACTCTCAACATTCAATTGGCGAAATCCTGTAATCTTGTTTCTCACAGACATAGACCGCGATTTCGTTAAGAAATACCCAAGGAAGGCAAGATTTATCTCGTCCCATGTCCTCAGAGAATCAGGCTCTAGGCTATTGTACCATCTTGTAGCTTTTTCATTCAGAGAGAAAGTGAACAACCTACATTTCAGAGCATTAGCAGGTACTCCGTTGTGTTCAATAGTATTGCAGATGGCTTCAAACCTATCCCGATGGTGCATTGGGGTTCTATGATGGCAACCCATGATACTGGTTCTCCTGCACCAAGTTAACGAGACCATTCTTAATCTCAAAGTCTCTTCTCTCATTGGGAGGCGGACAAATCCCATCACAATTCGCATAGAAGGCCTCCTGAGTGTCATATTGCGCCAGAGTCATCCTTTGTCGAGGTTGATTTGCGCCTTGTTTCCCCTCAGCTGCAAGATTCTTTTTGCCAGCTTGCTGAGCACCTCCACCAGGTGGGTTAGCTCCTGGAAAATCTCCAGGAAAGAGAGGATTATGATGAACTTGAATGGGATCTCCCAAGTTGTCAACCATGATTTGAGCAAACTAAAATTCTTCTATAACCTCCAGCAACTTCTCTTTCTTACTCTGTCTCTCTAGACGCGAAGGTTCAGGTTCGAATTCAGCAAGATTTTTGATCCCTTGGCTTCTAGTATGAGGCTTGTTCATGCACCTAAAAGCACAAAAACAAAGAAGAAAAAGAAGAGATTAAACAAAATAAAGAAAAAATGCCTTAGGCACGCAATGATCCTAAGTTCTAAGATTCCCTATTGGTCCCCGTAAACGGCTCCAGAAAACTTGATAGCTCAGGTTTTCGTCCGAGATAACACTGCAAGTGCACAGATGTACGTTGTAGTGGTTCGAGATCAAATCCACAGAGACCAAAGATAGCACGAAGAGTGTAGAATCAAACAGCGGGCTAAGGCTAAAAAGATGTCTTTAAAGATTATGCAAAAATCGAGAATAAGAAATCAAAGAAAACACAAGCAGCAAACGACGAGGTTGTAAAAGTATCAAAGAAGTGTTGGGCATCGGGTATTCTCAGGGAAACAATTCATTGTTGATTCAAACTACAAACTAGGGAAGAGGTTAAGAACCGTCTTGAACTCAAATTCTATGTGGAGCTGATCTACTTTCGTACTCACAGCTCCTTATGTATTAGAAATCTCGAGACTAACTTCCGTTTACCCTCGATCTCTAATCATGCATTACTACCAAATTCCATAGGTTCACAATTCACTTAAACATCAACTTCCATTGGCTTAAGAAGAATTGCTCATCTATAATTCTTTCAGGCATTTAAACATTCACCTTCCAACAGTTACATTACCTAAGTTCAAAAACTAAGCGATCCCTTCAGTTTCATGCATTACGAACATTCATAGACGAAGATCCATTAGATTATATCCCTAATCATGCGATTCTATATCAACAACTCATGAATCTATATGTGAGAATCCCTAAACCCAACTAACAGACTACTCACTCATGGAAATAGCAAAAACACAGATCAAATTGTTGAGAGACATGATTGTATTATGCATAAACAAGAGTAAAAAGAGGGTTCTGAAGACTTCACGATCTAAGAAAAAAGAGACTTCTTCTCCCTAGGTTACAAATCTCTCCCAACTCTCTAAAACTCAGAAAAGTTGCATTATGAATAGGAAAACACGAACTTAGGTCTTTTTTGTAATCCAGTTCGAAATAAGTTATGTCTGGTTCTTCGTAAAATCGGTCCGCAATTCGGGACAGGGATCGAACGATCCAAACAGGGATCGGTTGATCTGTGTCCAGATTACTGGGTATTTTCCAGCTTTTCACGAACATTTCTTTCGATGCTTGAAATCCATCCAAAATGAATTCTTTTCGCACATTCAAGCTCGAATCCTGTAAAAAAAACAAAGAACACAAATCCGCGCCAAAAAATCCGAATGCATACTAAAAACCTTAGATCTCATAGTAAAAACCTACCAAAAACCTACTAAAATAATGACACATCAACCGTGCATCCACCCATCCTGACAACCCATTTCCACGTCCCGACCATCCCATTCCACACCCGGACGTGCTTTTGGCCGGTTTACCCGAAACATAAAAAATTGGCTGTCTAACCCTTCATATTTTCAACTAGCAGCCTAGTAACTCCTATTCCCTATCTTTATATTAGTTTTCAGTACCTTCCACACTTGATTTTACACCGGGAAGGTGAAAGTTCAGTCCAGGGGGAATCTTATTGTTACTAATGCTTCTTTTTCTTTGCTTTTGATTCTTTTCGTGATTTTTGAGTCGTTTTGAAAAAGTTTCAAAACAAAACGTTTTATTGAGTCAAAATTAGTCCAGAAAAAAGTTTGACTTTGAACTAACCAAGTGATTAGGGACTAATATCCGTAGTGTCAGTGTTCGACTATAGTTTAGCCATTTGGGAAAGCTCAGTTGGATCAGGTAACCAAGGCACCATATCACTTGATATCCGGGTAATCCTAAGCCACTCAACACTTAATGAACTTAATTTTATTTTCTTGGGGCTTGGTATGCATTGAACCAGACTCCTCTTTAGATTCGAAAACATTAGACTACGAAAAGAATCCGAGAGAAGTAGTAAAGTTCAGTCCAGGGGGATTCTTTTTTTTGGATCAAAAGTCCAGGAGGATTCTTATTGTTATGTTTTATTGGTAAAAAGGTGCTTATGCTTATTGTGAATTTCGGAACTAATAATATCTGAATGTCCTTAAGAGAAAAAAAAATAAAGAGATCGATATAAAAAATAAAATGATATCGTAGAAAAGTAGGGAAAAATCGATTCTCAAGAGTTTAATAGAAAAAATAAAATGATACCCTAGAAAAGTAGGGAGAAATCAACCTCTGAAAAAGCATTTAAAAAGTGAATAAGGAAGAGGAAAGGAACCGATTGTGGGCTGTAAAATATTAGGATCTTGAATGAGCTGAGTCTATGTGTTATGAGATCAATATTCCCTCGAAAAGACTGCACACTGTAGATTTTAGAAGTGGTGATTGAGATCTTGGGTAACTCATGTTGATTGTGGCTGAATTGGGACTGTTGCTAGACTTGTAGTTAATACTGAGAATTTTATTTAAAATGTTGACTCTGGTATTTATGGATTTCAACAGTTAAAGTCGCTCATAAGTTTAGAAAGTCCATGTAGGTTTCCAAGTTTTCAAACTTCTCCTCTGTTTTTCGTTTTCTTAGCTCGGAGACGAGCTAGAAGCTAAATCTGGGGTAGTTTATAGCATTATTATTAATTTGCTACTTTTCCTTTAGATTTTAGTATGTTTTATTGGTAATTTTATGTAATTATCAATGATTATAACTAGTTTTCTTCTATTCGTCGTATTTCAAGTCATTTCAGGTCAACTAATGATATTTGGAGCTTTGTGGAGCTAATTAGAGCAAAGTCAGTTTCTAGACAGTTTCTGAACATCAGAATTATCATCTGAAATGACGGAATTGCCCTAAATGGATTTTGATGAAATTTGCACAGGAGCTAGATAATTGAATTAGATTTCAGATCAAGGTTGTCTTGCATCATTTGGAGCAGTAGGCAAAGAGGTACACAAATATTACTGAAGACTGGTCCAGCTGCCTCGTAGATGAAGGATGCGATGCGTAGAAAGGCCAAAATAAAGGGAAGACCAATAGGGTTTTGAACTAGACATTTTCCAGACTTAAATGGAACTATTCCAAGCCTTTTTATGCGCAATAACTCAACTCAAGAATTATTTACACGAAGCCAAACATTTAGAGGCCTTAAATGCCTTGTTTCACACTTTTTGACCTAATGAATAAATGTACTATAAGTAGTTGCTTTTAGCTTTGTTTTAAAGAGAGTTGTTTAGGTATTAGATCGAATAAACGACTAAGGAGGCAGAGACGTCACCCTTTGGGTTCATGCCCCTTGTAGCCTCCTAAGGATCCATCTCATCTCAATATATCAATATTTCTTTCATCATTCGGTTTCATCTATCCTTCTCCTTTTGATTTGATATGAATGATTGTTGCCATGATTCCGTGTTTACATGTTTTTAATCTATTATTTTGCATGTTTTTAATAACGTTATCACCTTTATTCATTCATAAAATTGTTCACCTACGAAAGTTGGTACGGGAATAGATCTATAACGGTATCCATTCCAAAAGCTTTTCTTATCGCTGGATCTAGTATTTGGTGAGTCATTCTAGGTAGCCTTCAAATGTAGACCGACTTTAGAATCGTAAACAATCAGTCATGATCGAGTTAATGCATGTTTTTTTTTATTTCAGACCCCTGCGAAAGTCGATGAATCTTGGTATTTGAACATAGAATCCTGAACCTCAAAAATTGAGAGGATTTACCTTAGTGGTTGTGTTCTAGAACGAAAGTTAATGCCCCTAGTCGTTTTTAACTCCTACTCATTTAATTCAAACTTTCTACTCTCTAATGCATATCTTTTCATTTATCTATCCATTGTAAATGAGCATGCAGAGTAGGTTCATATGCATAAATAAAACCAAAAAAACCAAATAAAAACAGTGACAACACCTTTGCATATTTTGTTATTAGCTTAGTTCATAATCATATAGATTCTAAGTATGACTGCTAGTCCCTGTGGATTCGATTTCTAAGTATTACTGTGGATGTTGTGTACTTGCAGCTAGATTTTAACTGGAGTAAAACATGACCCAATATCAACATCTAAGGGACTCTACTTTTGTACGGTCCTTGTAGAAGACAAGTATGCATTAACCATGTGTGTATGATTGATTGTTCACAACTCTAGATCAATCTACTTTTGTTGCCTAAATAGAATTGCTCACCAAATACTTGTTCCAGCGATAAGTCAAGCTTTTGGAATGGATACCGCTATAGATCTACTCACTAACTGACCTATGAAGTGAGATAGCATTGAGTACTAGCAAACGTGATAACGTTAATTATAAACCCTAATAGAATTTAATCCCCAAAAAAACATGATCATGACCTCATGATTACCTACTATCTAAATAAAACTACTCTAGATTGAAAATGTAAAACACGCAACAAAAAAGAATAGAAAGCATTAGATCAATCAAATATAGAGAAGAATGATAAAACCGAGTTTTATTGATGAAACGATGAAGAAACAATGATGTCTTTGAGATGGGAAGGACACGACCCGAAACGGTTCATCCTTGACTCCTTGAGACTCTAACCTAACTTAAAACAATGCAACTCTACGAAATCTAAAGACTAAAAACAAGTCTGAATAGCCTTTGTCCAACTTTAGATCAATTATGTGAAAATCAGGTCTTTAGGGCCTTTCAATTTGGGCTTCTTGTACAAGGCTTTCAAGTGACTTCCTGGACTTGAAAACACTTGTAAGACATCCACTTTGGTGGTGTTAAAGTCTTGATAGAAACAAAATTCGTGATCATTTAGTTCTATCCCTCCTATGCATCCTTAATTCGCGAGCCAACAAGACCACTCTTCAGTTTATTTTGTATAACTCTTGATCCACAGTTCCAAACGATGTGAACCACTTCCATAAGAAATCTAACTCAATTCTATATCTTCTGTCCAAATTTGATTAAATTCCTTTGATGACAAGGCCTTCGTTCTGGATGATATTTCTGATGCTCCAAATAGCTTTATATTGTTCCAAAGTGCATAGTTTGACCTGAAATGACCCAAAACACTAAAAATACAGTAGAAATACCTTTTCATGCATAAATTTACTTAAAAAAACTAAGAAAACATACTAAAATCTACAGAAAAAGTGGCAAAATATTGGTGTTATTAGGTAGAGGGGGTTTGAAGCTAGCTCGCTTTCTTGCTCTTCCAACATGATATTCAAAATTGAATTCATGAAGATAGACATCTCATTTCTTCTTTGTGAATGCACCTTGCAAAAAAAACAAACACTTGGAAGAAAGTTAGTATCCAAACAAAAAGAAAGCTTAGTCTAATGAAATATTGAAATCCTAATGAGAATCTACTTAGTTCCCCCGCAACGGCACCAAAAACTTGATTATGCTAGTTTTCGCTAGTGATTAACTCAAATTCAAGTTTTAAATTCATAACCTTAATCACATAACAATCCTCACTAAGTCGCAAGTGCAAGACTATTTCAATTGTAGTATTTTAGGGTCGAACCATAGAGAACTAGAGATTCAAGCACTAAGAATACAAAATATTTCCTAAGCTAAGCAAATAATAAGAGAGAGAAGTGGCAGCAAATAGATAATAAAGAAGATGCAACATAACCTAAATGCACTAAACAAGACTTGAAATGATGGAGAAGCAAAACTTGGATTGGCATTTGAGAAGGGGTAATCAAGTGGATAACTGACAACAAAGAAGGTAATCAAAAGAACAAGTCTCACAACCATGGAATCAATTCTAGCATAATCCACTCTCATGACAATATGTCATTTCTATATTGATACATTCACTCAACTCTCGCTTTTTGAAAATTATAATTCAATTAGAAATCATTAAGAACAACTACATATAGTCACTTAACTTCCTAACAATCAACTCTCATTGGCTAAGCTAAATTTAACATACTTTAGGTTCTCCTAGACATTTCATCGAACACCTCTCGGGCATTAAATGTATACATGTCAAGATCTAGTTTGTATCCTAGATCTAGCATTAAGAACATCTGAACCTAGAGATCGAATTTCAATATATCCTTAGACATTATTATTTAACCACCTAATCACTTTCTAATCTACCATTCCAAGATCCAATGTTTTCTACTCACTAAGGCCTATGGAGAACCAAGAAGTGTCACTTGCTTCTTGAAAGTCATGCTTGAAGTGAGAAGAAGGTGGGAAGAGATGAGAAAAGATGAGTGAAAGAAAATAAACTTAAGTAGATCCTAGAAAAAATCCAATCTTTGTAAGAAATGAAGAAGTTTGGAGAAAGTAAGAATCTTGATGAAGAACAATGAAGAACAATGAAGACAATGAATTAAAGAGAAGGAAATGCATAAATGGTTTAAAGATATCCAAGTACAAAGTGTTTAAAAATCTTTAAATCACACTTAAAAACATCTAGAACAACCTAAAATTATTGCTTAGGTTGTTAAAGTGTTCTTGGAGGTAAAGAGATGGTATTTATAGGAGAGTGGAATGAGAAGGGTGCCTTAAAGTGAAAAACTGTCAAACCCATGTCACTATCGATCCAACGCATTATACTATCGACCCCTATGACTGATAGTGGCATGCATTGGGCAGTAAATAGTTTTATGCATGTGGCTATCGGTCAAACGCATGCCACTATCGACCAAACATGTCGATAGCCTCTTGCGTTGAGCAGTTTTTGCTTCTTCTTTGCTCATTTGATGGCTCTTTTGCTTTCCTTTTGCTTTCATTGATTCTCCTTCATTTTTCCTTGATTAACGCTTGTTCTTCACCTCAATTGCATCAAGAATCAAGTTTCAAAGTCCTCTCTTTTTTGTTAAGATTTATAATGCAAAGAAATGTATGCAAAATGCGAATAATCTTAATCTAGACTCAACTATGAAACTATATGAATTCTAACACTTAAATGTATTATATACAACTAAATGCAACTAAAGCAGATACTAAATGATGCTAAATATGTATTAAGTTATGTAAACATCACCTGGTGATCATCACTCATAGTAATGGTGTGGTTAGTTTAGACAAATGTTATATTCGGTAATGGTATTCGATTGTGGTGTTGAGTTATTATTTGTTGCTTGGGTGTATTAGATATCGTATTTGTGGCTTGGTATAAGTCTAGACTATCGGTGATGGGGTAGTACTCGGTCGAGTTTTAATTTTGGTTTGGAATTCGCTACCGGCTCATTTGAGAAGTCGCTCACACTCTTCTTCTTTTTTTGCCAATTAGGTTACAACGAAGAAACGATAAAATTAACGGATTTAACAGAAGAGGGTTTGGGCTCTATCAAGATAACCTAGTTCTGAAACTCAGGCAGGTCGCGTATTACAATATGCTAGGCAGTAGGCGTGTTGCTATTAAAAGCTTTGATCACAATGGGTGTTGGACCTATCTTATAGGTGTATGATTAGAGTGCAAGAAATCATACGAAGTGGGGTGATTGTATTTCCATATATCATGATTATGATGTCGGTGTGAAAGAGAAGAGATGACACCATCGAATACTCTAGTTGGTTGTGGTACAACTTAGTCATCAACTATGACCAGTTTTTGACTTTTCACATTAAGAATTTTTTTTTGCAACCACACATTAATTAGAACGCCACTCCATGATTGGTAACCCAACTAGATGGCTTAGTGTGTACAAATGTTAAATCATGAAATAAAATCTGAGCGCTTCGAGCTAAATAATATGTCTGCAAATTCTTCGTGTGCGGAATGCCAAATAAAGTGAAATCTGGGAAGTGTTCTTTTAATCTTCGGAAATCTTGAATGAGTGTATAGAAAGCTGGCCAATCTTTTGGTTTTTGAGTGATTGTGATGAGTTCTATGCAGTCTGTCTCGAAATGTTGGCAGTTTATCCCTTTATTTCGAATCTCTAACATCGCCCACAATAATGCCTCCATCTCTGAATATAAAGGTGACAAGCTCATTCAATGACATTTTGCCCCAAGCAATATTATCTTATCATCGCCATCTAAACAAACTCATCCAAGACCTGAAGTGGGATCCTTTTGTTTCCATGATCCATCCAACCGACAATATATTTCATTGTGTTCCCTAACCCTTGTGTTATCAAATTGTTCGGGTGGTAGTCAGAGTATTTGTGCCTCTTTCCAGGCTAGGAATTCAGTTTTTGCATTTCTCCGGATTTCTCCTATATCTAAATGAATCCCTTGGAAAACATTTTGGTTCCTTTCTTTCCATATAAACCACAAAATCCATGGTAAACTATCATGACTATCCCGATTCGTATGTCGTAGAGGATTCATCCAAAAAAGATAATCCATATTAGAATAAACTAATTCCATTGGGAAAATCTCTGTTCGTGTCAGATTTGTGCAAATTGCCCATATTTGTACAATTGATGGGCATTCAAAAAATATGTAATTAATCGTTTCATCAGAGGTACCGCTCCGCTTGCACCTAGTATCACATTGTATCCCCCTTGTTACAAGGTTCGTAGTTACCGCCAGGCTCCCTGTGAGAATTTGCCAAAGAAAATGTTGTATTTTTAGAGGGCATCTAGTCTTCCATACATGTGCCTTTAGAACATCCAGACTCGGACCCCAACCATAATTATTTATTCGGTTTACCTCCATTGAGTGGAGAATACGATATCCCTATTTAATTGTATATTGACCTGATTTTGTAAAGTTCCATACCATGCCATCATTTGTTGGAGAACGACTTGGTTGGATACCCCGAATTAAATCTACATCTTCAGGTACCATAAGGTGTCGTAGAACTGGTACACACCACTGCCCTGTTTCAGGATCTATTAAATGATGCACCTCAAGTGTTGGGTGCCAATCACTTCCCGGTCCACGTACTGGTCGTGGCCGCGTATCTGATATCCATGGATCATTCCACACTGATGTGTTAATCCCAGAGCCTATCCTTACTTGAACACCTTGTATGAGTAATTCTTGTGTAGCAATAATGCTTCTCCATCCAAAGGACGGAGAATACGGCTTCTTAGCCTGTAATGGATGTAACTTCCTGTAGTATCTACCTTTTAATATCCGAGCGACCAATGAGTCAGGAAACTGAATGAGTCTTCATAACTGTTTGGCCAATAAAGCTATGTTAAAGTCTTCCAGAGATTTAAAGCCTAAACCTCCTTCATCCTTAGGAACACAAAATTTTTCCCATGCAACCCATTGGAGACCGCGGTTACATCCATTGGAGCTCCACCAAAATTGGGAAATCGCACTGGTTAACTTTGTAGTTAAACCTTGGGGGAGCTTGAAGCATGAAATTATATAATTATGGAGTGCAAGGGCAATTGATTTAATCAGAATTTCCTTCCCCCTTTCGATAGAAACTTTGAGGACCAACCATTGACTCGTCTCCTAAATGTTCCCTAACATAATTGAAAATCTCGCTTTTTTAGCCTCCTAGACTCTCACGGATTTCTAAGTATGATCCCATACCACCTTCCTTCATAATGCACATTCTAGCTTTTATTGTATTTTTTGTCTGCGCTGGGACATTCTTGCCAAACATAATTGATGATTTATCAAAAATTAATGACTTAACCTGAGGCATTCCAATAATCCCGTAAGACATCTAAAATTACTTGGCATTGTGTATCCTCTGCTTTACAAAAGAAGAGGCTATCATCCGCAAATACTAAGTGTGATATTGTCGGACTATGTTTTGCTATCTTAACCCCTGTTAAAGCGTTGTCCATTTCCTTCCGCCTTATGTTGGCAATTACCACTTTCGTGCATATAATAAACAAATATGGTGATAAAAAAATATGATATGTATATGCACGGTCGCATAACATGAATTTTGGTGCTTCTGAATACAGCAAGAAAACTTCCCGCTACATAAAGAATCCAAGATCATTTTTTGTTTGACCATTTTGAATTTGGATCTAGATGCAATATCTAGATATTAAGGTACTTAGATGCAAAAATCTGGATATTTGAAAAGCTCCAAAATGTAGAGTTTGGATGCAGATTTTACATTTTAAAATTCAAAAGACCAAAATACCTTTGGTTATAAGAAATATTTTAGTCAAATACAAATATATAAGCTACCAAAACCGTCAAGAACACAAAAACAGTAAAACCGCAAAATACGCAAAACCGCAAAAACCGTAAAAATCGTAAGATCCATAAAATTCGCAAAAACCTCTGTAAACCGCAAAAATCGTAAAACCCGTAAAAACACAAAAGTAGTAAAACCACAAAATAGTAAAACAGTAAAAAAAAACGTATAAACCATAAAACAACAAAAGAACGCAAAACCATAAAAACTGCAAAACTGAATAATCGCAAAAACCACAAAACCCGTAAAAACGGCAAAAATCTGTGTAAACTGCAAAAACCGTAAAACACGCAAAAATCGCCAAAATCATAAAAGTTCAAAAACCGTGAAATCTGAAAAAACAGTAAAAACCACAAAAACAAAAAAAAACGGAAAAACCATAAAAATAACAAAAACCAAAAAATCATAGACCCGCAAAATATGTAAACCCGCAAAAACCTGCATAAACCGCAAAAATCGTAAAATCCGTAAAACTGTTAAATTAGCAAAATCCGCAAAAACAGTAACGCTGTTAAAACAACAGAAATCGTAAAACTCGCAAAACTGCAAAACAGTAAAATCTCAAAAACCGTAAAAACTGTAAAACCGTAAAAACCGCAAAAATCGCAAAAAATCTAATACCGTAGAAATCGGGAAAACTTGCAAAATCGTAGAAATGCAAAAACAAAAACCGCGTAAACAGTAAAAGTCATTAAATCCGCAAAAACCCTTAAAACCACAAAAACTGTAAAAACTAAAAAACCGTAAAAACCGCAAAAACCGTAATAACTGCAAAATCATAAAATCTACAAAATCATAAAACTGCAAAAACCGTAAAACCGCAAAAAACTGTCAAACTGCCAAAACGTAAAAGCCACAAAAAACTCTAAAATCCACAAAAAACCGTAAAACCCGAGTTAACCCAAAAATCTTAAAACACCCAAAAAACTGCAACCCGTAAATCTGAAAAAAAAAATCAAAATCGTAAAAACCATAATACACTGTTAAATAGGAAAATTCATTAAAAATGCATAAACCGTCAAACAATATTTTGATAACTATTATTTTGTGATTTTATATGATTTTAAATAGTTTAAAATGCATTAGAATAAAAGCATGCCTTTTGGGTAATTGTTTACTTTAATTGCATCCAGATGCTATTACAGATGCAAAAACGAACAATCTTGCGTATAAATGTTGCATCCAGATGTAAAATCCAGATGCAAGAATAAATAAACATCTTGATATAGCTTCGAGATGCAACTTCTTAATGCAGCATCTAGATGAAGAAACAAACATGGACTAAGTATTTTGAATAAATCTGACAACTACCAACAATATACATTAAAACGAAAAACGAACATATTATCATATAAATTTCCAAAGTGCATCCTCCTCTTCTAATACTTTTTAAATAATTAGAAGATCTAACCAAGATTCACTTATGAGTTTTTTCAACCCTCCAAAAATTAAATTACTATTTTATCCCTAATTTTTTATTCTTTATTTTTTCTTCATAAGACGGAGTGTTTTAAAAACACCCTCATTATTTTATTATTTTCTTTTTTGTTGTTCCGAAAAACCCTTTTTTTTGACACACCCAATTTACCATATTTTTTAACAAAAATCTTACTATTATAGACAAAAACGGAAAACTGTAGAGCATCTCGTTTACTTTTTTTTATTCATAACAAAAGCTTTCATTAAGATACTTGGAGACAATATTTTTCTCATAATCTACTAACGGCTTTAGCTACAAAGGAACACTACAGTCCAAGAGAGCATAGTAAATAGGATTAGAAGACACATGATTTGCAATTATATCAGCACACAAATTTGCTTGCCTAGGAATCCATCTAATTGTGAAATCAGATTGATATAAGGCAAACTCACTGGTAAAATTCTGAAGCATTGGCCATTGTTTTGGCTCCTTGATGGCATGGACAATATACTTGGAGTCTGATTCAAAGCAAACTTGCTTGAAGTTTAGATTCTTGACACATCTCATCGATCAAGCTAGTCCTATTGCTTCTGCCTCCAACATTGATTGAGGTTTGGGATAGACTTTTGCTCCCATCCATCTCACTCTTCCTATATCATCCCATAAGATCCAGCCCACCTCTATCTTGTCTTTTGTTTTCTTCCAAGTAGTATCTCCATTGCAAGTGAAAGTACCTATTGCTTCTGCCTCCAACATTGATTGAGGTTTGGGATAAACTTTTGCTCCCATCCATCTCACTCTTCCTATATCATCCCATAAGATCCAGCCCACTCCTATCTTGTCTTCTGTTTTCATCCAAGTAGTATCTCCATTGCAAGTGAAAGTACTTGGAGTGGGAAAATTCCAGCATGGCTGAGAGTGAGATGTTGAGATGTTTTGTAAAGACAGTGCAGTTTCTGAAGAGTTTTTTGTGTACTCCTTCCATTCAACTGCATCATCCTTTGCTTTTGTTACTAGATCAGTTGGTAGAATTGCATCCTGACCAAAACATAAAGCATTTCTTTCCTTCCAAAGCCTCCATAAGATCCAAGGGACTCTTAAATAGCAATCCATCATACCTTCAGATCTTCCTTCATCTTGAAGTAAACACGTTGCTAGTTTTGGATATAAGGAGTTTGAAGCTATTGGATAGAAGAGACTAGCCACAGGGGATGGAGCCCATACAAGCCTTGCAAATGGACAGGTGAACAAAATATGGTTCACTTTCTCTATTCTTTCTCCACATCTTGGACAATCCTTTGTTTTTGTCGGTCTTTTCTTAGCCATATTACCTGCAACTGTTAAGCTATTAGTTAAACAACGCCAAAGGAAATTTCTGATCTTGGGGTAGGTTTTTGCTTCCGAAACTGCAAGATACAGGTGGGATAGAGATGGTTCTTCAATGAAAGCGTCTTCATCTTTCATCTTGACCTTGTTATATCATACCCAATATCTTGACTTTACTGAGTNCTGAGTACCCCCCCCCCCCATGATGATTGAAAATCCATAAGAATCCATCATTGGCATTAGGCCCTCCTGGTGTTGTCTGCAGGATCAATTTTGCATCTTCTTCTTGAAACAATTCCACAACCATGGTAATTTTCCATTCCTTAGATCCCCAGACTTTAATGGTGTTGATGTTTATATCTTCTGATGGAACTCCTTGTTTTAACCTTGGGTCTTGGTGGTTTTGATGGTAACCAGGGGTCTTTGAAGATGTTGAGCTTTTCTCCATTTCTAATCTCCTTTTCATTCCCAATTTCATTAGAAACTGTGCCCTATATATGCTTCTCCATGCATATGATGGCTTATGACCAACCTTTTCTTCTAAGACAGAGTTGTCAGGGAAATATTTTCTCTCAAAAACTCTGGACAAGAGTGAGTTTGGTTCATTCTCCATACGCCACAATTGTTTGCCTAACAGAGCAATGTTGAAACCTTCAAGATCTTTGAAACCAATACCCCTTTCCTTTTTTGAAATACACAGCTTGTCACAAGCTTGCCAATGAATACCTTGTCTTGTGTTCTGTTTTTTTCACCAATATCTTGCCAAAATAGAGAGAATCTTATTGATAAGATACTTTGGCAATAAGAAACAGGACATGGTGTAAGTAGGGAGAGCCATGGCCACTGCTTTTATCATAATTTCCTTTCCCCATTGGGAAAGAAATTTAGAACTCCAAGAGTTAACTTTTGATGCCACTCTTTCTTCTAAAAATCTTAAGGTTTTGATCTTGGAACCTGTGAAAGCCTCTGGCAGTCATAGATAGATACCTTTTCCTCCCTCATGCTTTATTCCAGAGATATTTTTCACCATCATCTTGTTAATTTCTGAGACCTTACCTCCAAATATGATACTTGATTTGCTTAGATTGACTTGTTGGCCTGAAGCTTCATTGTAATCTTGCAGAATTTTCTTGACTGTCTCAATTTCTTTTCTTTCTGCTTTGCAGTATAGGAAGCTGCTGTCTGTAAAGAAAAGATGGGTGATAGAGGGAGATCTATCTGCAACTTGAATGCATGTGATCTGCCCCTCTTCTTCTGCCAATTTGAGCCTACTAGCTAATACCTCTGTACATAAAATAAACAAGGAGGATAGTGGATCTCCTTGGCGGATTCCTCTTGAAGGTGATATTATGCCATGAGGACTGCCATTAATCAACACCATAAGACACTGAGGTTATACAGATCATTACCCTTTTGATCCAAATTTCATTGAAACCAAAATGAATCAGGGTCTGTTCAACAAAGTTCCACTCTAATCTGTCAACAGCCTTCAGCATATCTGTTTTCAATCCTAGAAACTCACTTGCTACATGTTCTCCAATTCTAAGAGAATGCAGTACCTTGTGCGCAATGAGGATGTTGTCAGATATAAGCCTTCCTTTGACAAAAGCAGCTTGGGCTTTAGAAACAATCATGGGAAAGATTTTCTTTAATCTTGTGGCTAAGACTTTGGAGATGACTTTGCACACAAAATTACAGAGACTGATTGGCCTGAAGTTGACCAGATTATCGGGATGGGGTTTCTTTGGGATAATGCAGATGTTTGTTTCACTGAGCCTACCATCCAGAGCACCCAATTCAATAAATTCTTTGACTGCTTTGATAACATCTTGCTTCACCATACTCCAATTAGTTCTACAGAAAGCCCCTGTCATTCCATCTGGGCCTGGACATTTATGTTGTTCCAGTTCAAAAACTACCTTTTTGATTTCTGCTTCTTCAACTGATTGCATCATAACAGAATTGTGATTCTCTGTTACTCTTCTGTATAATCCTCAGATGTTTGGAATGTTTTCTCTCTAAGAGTGGTGAATCTCTGAGGTAAAAAGTTTAGAGAAATACTTAATAGCTATTTCCTCCATCTCCTCCTTTGAATAACCCTTATGACCATCTTCATCATCAGTGAGGTATTGAATCTTGTTGTAGGCTCTTCTTTGTTTTGTGACTATGTGAAAGAATTTGGTGTTTCTATCTCCATCTTGGAGCCAAGTAATTCTACTTTTTTGCTTCCAAAATTCTTCCCCTTCCTTATAAACTTTATACAATTGAGCCTTTAGATTTTGAAACATCTTTGAATCCATTTTTGGTTGCTGAGACATTCTATCTATATGCCTCTTCAAGTCTTGAATGACTAGTTCAATATTAGACATTGAATTCTTCTTCCATAGGGAGATAGTCTACTTATATCTTCTAGTTCTTTCTATGATGTCCATCTCCATTTCTTGGTTTGTCTCAGACCAACCTTTGGTAACAGCTTCTTGGTATCCCTCTTTGTTAGTCTATCTACTATCATATAGAAATTGGCCCCTTCTTTTTGGACCCTCCCCATCAAAACATGTTGTAATGGGGCTATGGTCTAAACCTACTCTAGGTAGATAGAAGGATTTTCCTAATGTAAAAGTCTCATGCCATTCTGCATTTGCAACAACTCTGTCCAATTTTACATGGACTAAGTCACCACCTCTGTTTCCAAACCAAGAAAGATGGTTACCTAAGTATGTGACTTCCCATAACCCACAAGTGTGGAGACAATTTCTGAAATCTGTGAAACTAGATTCCTCTATGATTGTTCCTCCTCTTTTATCCTCATATGAGATTATTTCATTGAAATCTTCAATGAGTATCCAGGGACTTGTTCTACCTTCTCCTATGTCTATCAACTGATTTTGTACCTTGTTCACTACAAGAAAACACGCAATTTGCGAGAGAAATTTGCGAGGAAAA
>OVAN01008497.1:0-18073 GCA_900406275.1 Anastatica hierochuntica | reverse complement strand
AAACCCGAAAAAACGGATCTGAAACCGATCCGAAAATGAAATTGTTCTGATTCAAACAAAAAAAAAAGAAAAAAAAAAAGAAAAACGTAAGAAACCCGGTTAGAACCGGTTCTTACGCAAGAACTCAAGAGTCCGTCTCTTACCGTTTTCTATTTATTTATTTTTTTAATTAAAAAATTTCTATTTATTTATTTTTTTAATTAAAAAAAAGTGAAGAAACGCAGTTAAGAAACTGCAATAAACCTGCTCTTAAAGCGTGAATATTAACTCCACTTTTTTTTATATAAAAAAAAATAAATTTTTAATCAGTAATATGAACAAGTAGTTTTAGCCTAAACTTATTCTTCTATATGTTTTTGATACATGTTCGTTTTAAAATGTAAAATCACTGATTGATAATCTTGATTAAAATGTAAAATCACCGGTTTTTATACAAAACAGATAGATTGAATAAAATTTAGCAATTTACTAATCTGTGCGCCAAAGCCAAAAACATCATTTTAAAAAGAGAGGGAGGGAGTAATATAGATATATGGTTTCTAGATGATTAAGTTGTAATATCAGTGCATATACCATAAACTTTGTTTAACACCCACACCATATAATTAATTTGTTCAATTTCAGTTCGCGAGTAAAGAGGAAAATTATTTTGCAGTTTTAAAAATATATATTCAGAGCTTGGAAACGAAGTTTTGCATGTTAAAAATTTACGTACCCGATTGATCCCGATAAAAGAGCTAGTAAGAGTAGACTCCATGTGAACTCAGGCCTCTTCTTCCTAATTATCGATCACAGGGAGTTCAAAAGAGGAACAATAACAATTAATCAAAGTAATTATTATCAGAACATAAAAAAAGAAGCTTAAAATTAAACGTAAAAACATACAAAAAAAACCAATATAATCAAAAGCGAAAAACATACAAAAACAACGAACCATATATATAGACAAAATGAGAATAAGCAGCAACCTTTGAAAGATGAAAGATAAAGGAAGCATGAAAAGCGTAGCGAAGAAGAGACGATAGGCGACGAGAACTCTTGGGTTCATACCATCTTCCATCACAAGCTTGAACAAAATGTTTAATCCTGCCGTAGCTATTTGAACCACCACCATTGCAATTATACCCTTCATTTCTCTCCACGTTTCACTTACTCTCCCCAACATTTTTTTGGTTTGTTTCTTCTACTTTAATCTCTTTGTTACTTATCAACTCAAAGTGAGTTTGACACTCCTTACTCTTGACCACCTGAGCTTTATTTATTACACCCACAGATGTCTTTCTTTCTTTCTTTTTTTCACTGTGGTCCACTAAGTGTGCCCTACATAAGTTATGTGATATAAGTAGATGCCAAATTCATGTAGAAAATATGTTTCCATCACTCTATTTTAGATTTTATCATATATTCACGACCGTCTTAAAATAGCAACAAAAATGACAAATTATTGTTCTTATGAAATATCTAAAATTTGGGTTCTAACAATTACATGTTGTTCTTTTTACAATTATTCTACTCTTAATTACATGACATTATGTTAATTTATTCAGGACTCTGTATATATTCATTGCACTTACCTAAATACTGTCTGGATCATATCCCACTTAATATATTCAGGACTCTATATGTACATATATTCATCGCACTTAATTAAATATTGTGTGGATCATATCCCACTATAATATCTAGTTTAAGTGATTGTAGTTTAGTTTTAATTTCTCTAAAAAAAGTTAGACAGGACATTTTATATGGAAATCTCCTATTTGTTACAAACACGATGAAATAGAGACCCAAAAGTTTCGAATAATAGCCAAATTCTGTAAAATGGAGCGTGCAAACATTTTCAGGCTTGACGCTATCAAGTTATCAAGTATATATAGAGGAGAAAACGTCAAGTGTATAAATGATAAAATCATTAGCAGAAAATAGATTAACAATGCCATGAATATTAACTAAATGATATATGATAGTTTAATTAGTAGTCATCATCTTATGCAATTAAGTACTTTTTTTTGTCGAAGCAAAATTTTACATAGCTCACGCTGTTTCACAAATATTAATGTAAGTTTCACAAATACATGATGATATTTTGTTACAATTAACACATTAGCATACCTCCACGGGTATGAACTGTTTCACTCCACCTTGTGCAGAGACGTGTCAGCGGGTGATATCACTAATTCATAACTATATTAATTTTTACAATATATTATGTGAAATTAAATAATTAAAAATTTTCCGAAAATTAGGTTACCTTTGTATATACAAACCGAAATGCGTAAGGAATCTATCAACATGTTCAGATGCTGTTGACACGTGCGATGCATGCTTTCTGCTTTGTGGTTCTCCATTACGTACGTATTCCAAAAAGTGTATACAAAATCCATCAAATCCGATTATTTTCAGTAATATATATGAAGTGTTTGTGGATTGTCGAGTGTCAATTAGTTCATGCATGTGTTATGTATGGAATGTATAAATGACTTATTAAAAACGAAATATATATATTATATGCTTCACCTTGGCCGTTGATTTGGTATCTCATTTTAAGGAATCTCATCTTTATTTCTATTCACGAACACAATTCTAATAACGTACGTCAATTTTGTGCTACACCATCACTATACACCGCTACTTTTAAAGTTACAGATGAGTTATCTCGTTGTTCTCTGACAATTTTACACTTTGAGGTTTTCGATAGTGGAATAAACTTTATATATATGTCAAGCTTAAAGTTTTTATTTTTGTTTATAATGTAGCATAAAGTTTACTTTATATATTACCAGAATTAAATCTGAGAATGGTTTCAGCAAATTAGCTTAAGAGTTGATTTCATATGCATGTGGATAATGATTAGAGATGACAATTATGGTGCAATGATTTATAGATATGCCACATTATGAAATATTATTCTTCAAATCTAGAGATTACATATACGAAAATTTTGGAATTTTTGAGTTGCCAAAAACATATACATAACTAAACAAAAATGAGAATATGTTAAGGATGAGATTGAAGAGAACACGGTTGCATCCGAACCAAGCAATTTTTTTGACGGTTCCTAAATGGATCTACAATTCCATATCCGAAAAGAACCTTTCTAAACCGAATGGAACACCTCTATATCGAATCCTAAAAAGTATAATCTACTTATTTTAGCAATCTAAAATGTGTGGATTTAAATGCCACTAATATACTTTTTCTTTCGTAATTCGTACCAAGAGGTTCAGGATTCGTGGGCCTCTAATTCTCTCGGAACAAAGCCAGATCAGGTAAGACGAATCAACCCAACGCAACTCGAACCCGTGATCTGCTTTTTTAATAAAAGTGATTTCACTACTGGACCAACATTTCGTTGGTCATAATTTGTGTTTTTAGTATGGTGTTTTCCTTTGTAATTCTCGTCGCAGAATAGAAATGACGGTTTATGAAGTAAGTATATTATGTAGGGGTGGGCATTTAGGTTTCAGGTTTCGGTTCGGATCCATTCGGGTTTAGATTTTCACAGGCATATAAGGTTAAGCCACGTTCGGAAATTTGTAAAATTCGTGTCGGGATCGATTCGTGTCTATCCATGTTCCGGTCGGGTTTACTACTGCTATAGAAATCTAAGTATTACTCGAAAAAATCCAGGTTCGACTCTAATATTTTTGGGTTTTTCGAATCAAGTATGGATATGTTCGTGTTTTTTCGAAAATTTTTGGGTTTTTCAGGTTTCGAATTCAAGTGCGGTTCGGATTTTTCGAATTTCATATCATGGTTCGTTCGAGGTTTTTGAATTTTTCGAGTACATGTTCGGACTCAAGTAGGATCAGACAATACCCGTTACCCGAAATACGTCAAATGGAATCCGTTTGGATTTTTTTAGAATTCGGTTCAAGTTCAGATTTTTGGATCTGGTTCGGATCGGTATTTCCGAATCATATTTTTTTGTCCAGGGTAGGGCTGGGCATTTTAGTCGAACCCAAAATTTGACCCGAATCCGACCTGAAAAACATGAATCCTAACCCAAAAAAACATGTTAAAATACCCTATCGGACTTCATCCTACGATACTTCGGGTATTAGGTAAAACCTGAACTTGAACCGAACCCGAACAGATACTCAAAAACCTATAAAACCCGAAAACCCTGAACCGGACCTGAAATCTGAAACACTCGAAAATCTTAAACCAAACCCGAGCCCAAAACCAGAAAAACAAGGAAACCCGATAAAACCCGAAAAATCAAAAAAATGGAAAATACTCGGAAAAAAAATCTAAACCCGAATTTGAAAGAATCTGAAAAACCCGAAAATATTTGAACTTGAAAAAAGTATTAGCATACTCAGATTTCAATAGATTTACTAAACGTGACCCGACCCCGAACACCTAAACCAAACTCTAACCAAATTTTTCAAAACCCGAATGGATTCTATAGGACTGGAGTTCGAAATCGAACCCGAACCGAGTCCGACCTGAATCTGAACGAGTCCCCAAACGTCCAACTCTAGTCCAGGGATAGTAGGCCGATTTTTGGCTCGTAGTATTTTAGAATATAAATTTTATACATAACGCATAATCTTTGTTTTTCTACAAACCTAAACAAAACAAAAACAAAGACTTGAACATGAAATTATATTTAAAATATTTATTTAATAAATTTCAATTTATATTTATTGATATATTTCATATCAAATATAAGTTAAAATATAAATTCAAGAAAACAAAAATAAAATAAGTAAATAAAAAATATGAGAGAAAACTTATTTAAAGAATGAAAGATAATTACAAATATAAAATGGAGAAAAATAGTGCAAAATTTTACTATCAAAAGTAATTAAATTTTGTATAAAATTGTATTTAGAATTTATCTTTAAAAATTTTAAACAAGTTTATGAATTCTAGAATATAAAATATACTTCAATTTTTTTTTTTCATCAACCTTTTAATGAAATTAGAAAAGTTCGAAAATATAAATCAATGTACAAAATTTACATAAATAGCATCACATGGATATACTCTAGCTAGCACTATATGTCATGTTCCTAGTTCGCCACATGAAAGAAGGTGAAAAATTTTTGAACAACTCTTTACTCCTTTCGTACTCCTTTAAATGTAATACAATACAAACACAAGCCAATAACAAGGTTTATATGATGTTGGTTTCATAAACACCATCGAACTTTTATCTTGCTTTTGTCTAATGTCTTGTTATTGTCGAGGGTAAAACATTATTATATAGTATCAAACATAGTATTTCAACATGGACAATGTTCCACATCATAGCTTCTTTGACGACCATCTTCAGTAGTTTTGTGGATCATTACCCAAATTATGAAAAACCTTAGCGTTTATGGCTTTATGTATGTACCAAATAAATCATGAAAATTACTTCTTCTATTCAGATTTGTATTCCTTACCGAAGTCAACATCTTACTCATGAGGCATGTACACATCTAGGTTGTGAAGCATAGCGTCAACCTGTTTAGATACCAGATGTGAAGTCTCCTCGATACTACTAGACACAAAGTATTAACTTTTTTCAAAAGTATTAACAATGATCTAGAGTTGCCTGTTTACAGGGTTCGAGTTGCTTTGCTTAAGTCGTAGTGACAAAAGGTCGCTAAACTTCGGATAAAAACTAAGTTTCTTTGATTAAAACGTTTGTTTTTATTAAAATCAAACTTAGAAGTACAAAGGTTGAAGAAAATTACAATAAGAACTTGAAAGCTTAAAGATACAGAAAACTTGAAGAGAGTTTTTAGAGAGAGAATAAGGGTCTGAAAACTTGTGTTCTTCTTGGTGGAATGGTCTCCTTATAAAGGAAAGAGAACCTCTAAAATCTTGATACGTGTCATGCTTTAGTAGTTGCGAAATCTTGGTTAATAGAGAATCTTATCCTTATTTTAGTTTGAATGTCTTTGTGATATCCGTCTGTGGAGTCTACTTCTGAGTTGTCTTGTAACTAAGCTTCCTTGGAACTTGTCATTTGAATATTGGGACTTTGTGTTGCAGAGTCTTGGTACTTGCCATTTTAATCTTGGGACTTTGTGTTGCAGAGTTTTGGTATTATGTATAGCAGAGTTTTGGAACTATCTTTTGCAGAATTAAATAATTACGAAAAGTTAAATGGATCATTATGACGTTCTTTTAAGTCCTAGAGCTAAATAAAATATTTAAAAAATTAATAATGTACATAAAGTTTTTGTAAAATATTAAAGATAAGAATAAGATTTAGATAAAAAAAATTTTGAATTTTTTTTTCTTTTTTTATTTATTCATTATTTTTTCTTTTTTGAATTTTTTTTAATTATTCATTATTTTATCACTCTTTTTTTAAATGATTATTCGAATGGTCGCCGTAGGCACTGCTGTCTTGCGGCTTCAACATCATGTGGGATATCAATATCAGCCTCTGGAGCATTTTAATGACCAATGAAACTAATTAAAGTTACTTGATCAACAGTCCATTCAGGCACAAATTGGTCGGTGCTCAGAAGATCTTGGTCAACGATGGTAGAAGAAGATTGAACGCTCGCAATCGGGGTGGATCAGTCATTGATACTAGTATTAGACTAAGCAACAAAGACCTAGCCTGAAGGGGGGAAAGACGCTCAAACCTTGAAAAGTTTTGATTTCCTCTTGTACTTCCGAAGATTCGTATAAACATTACCTATCCTCGGCTTTGGAGATTAGGCTCAGATGCGAACTAGAAATTGTCAGAAACTCATCAATGAACAAATAATAAGCAAACACTTACACTTAGAGCGATGAAACCCACCTTCTGCTAACCAATCCACAGTCTTCTGTAACCTGGATTCAAAAATCTTTGACCACTAATGGTGACTAAGGTTCTAAAGACAGTCAACATTGTCCAGGATTCCTATCAAGAAAGCCTTACTAGGAATGTGTTGATGAACTGCAATACAAAAAAACTTTACTCAACAAACATGTGATATAAATAAGAACAACACTAAATCGAGCTATTACCGGGTGCGGGTTCCATTTAGTCATGTATATGCAACCATCATGGGAAATCGGGACCTCATTGATCTTGACATAAAATTAATATTAATGCCAATTTGGTATTTTGTTACGTTGATCGACAATCATTACTCTCTCCGTTTCTCAAAAAGTGTCGTTTTGAGGTTTTAATTTTGTTTCACAAAGAGTGTTGTTTTACTTTTTTGATGCAAATTTATAAGCGAAATTATGGTTTTAACCTCACTGTTTTAATGTATTAATTGGAGAGAGAATTATTTTTAAAGTATTAATGAAGGGTATGTAAGACTTTTAAGAATTTTCTTAATATGCGTAAAAAATGTCATAATGACACTTTTTGCAATACTTTAAAGAATTCCTACAATTTGAGTCACTTCGTCGAAAAACTTGCAGTTGACCTCAATCGCGAGCTCGTTATGATGACAAACACGATGATCATGTTGCAAACCGCTGACACAAACATCTAGCTATAGGCGATGCTGTTGACATGGCACTAATCAGTGGCAAGGGAAACCACATGACACTTATAGAGAAGAATGCCTCGTATAAACAGTCCCCGTCCTCAGAGCACATCCAAGGGCGTTCGTTGTTCTCCTCAGGGATCATGATATCTAGCCGTCTCCCAAAACAACTAAGGGGAATAGGTTAGACAAGGAGTATAAGATCGACTTTCTTTTCGATTATCTTAGACAAACGAACCTTGGCGTCCATGTTTTTATTCTTATGCGTAACTAACGAATCTAACCATATGATAGAGAGAATTTCGTTAGCAAGCTTTAAATTTATAATGTCTTTGAAATACTAACAATCTTACTAGCCATAAGTATATGACAATGCAATTGTAGTATTTAAGATATCGATCCAAGGAGAGCTAGTGATCAAAGCACTATGATCGAGACATAATTCCCTAAGCTGAGAAAGTAGATGAGAGGGTCATTTAACTACTAATTAAACTACTAAATCCAAATCTAGAATGCAGAAACAAGCTAAACACACTAACACATATGAATCAATGTTCAAGAAAGCGCTAGGCGCTAAGCGAGCGGTGTTCTAACGCCTAGCGCTTAGAAGGATTAATCGTCGCCTAGACGATTTTTAGGCAGTTTAGACGTTCACATAATAAATATAAATATTTTTAATATATAACATATTAGAAAGTATAATATATAGTTCATAATATATCTTAAAACATAAATATCTATTAAAAAATTCAAAAATATTACATTATGAATGAAAATTAGCTAAAATATGAGCTTTATACATAGAAACTTTATTAATCATATATTTATGAGAAGGACCTTTAGCCCAGTGGGCAAGGTGTCATTCTCATAAGCTCGGGGTCGAGAGTTTGAACCTCGGCCTCGCGTTTGTGCGAGTATGTCCCATATATGGGTTTTGAAGGCCACCGGATTGGCATGTTGTGGTTTGGTTCCTCCTGCGTGGGGTTAAGGGTTACCGAGTCGACTCGTTGTGACCCGGTATGCCGACAAAAAAAATCATATATTAACTTATATTTTTGTAGGTCCGCCTAGACATATCTAAACCCGCCTAAAATCGCTTAACAATATTAACGCTTAATTACAGCGCCTAGAAGGTAATCGTGGCAGTTTATAGACGCCTAGCGCCTAGGCGGCCGCCTAGACCTCTTTTTAGAACACTAATATGAATGAATGAACCAAGCAAGCGAGGAAGCGGATGCACAAGTGACATATTTGTAAATTCAAAACTAACTAAACAAGATTCAAGATGATATGAAATGGATCTTGAGAAATGGCAATTGAAAATTCAAGACCAAATATTTAACTAATGAGCAAAGTAACCAAGAACACATATCAGACCAAGGAGTTCAACTATCAAGAAATCTCACTCTCATGGCTCAATCTCAATTCTCAAAGCATATAATATGAACTCAACTTCCGCCTATCGCTCATCAAATCATGCAAGTGGTATCACGATCAAGTTCTTTTAATCACTAAGCAAAATAACAATCTACTTATGTAGGCTAGACCAACTTAGCATGGTTCTAATCGATAAAGCAACATCTCTCAACCATGGAAAAATCATACAAAAGCTAGTATCACTCATGTGGCTAAAAGCTACATCGCTAAGCAAGCAATCATTCAGCTCTCGCATGTTGCAATTAACAAACAAAACAATAGTAATTCAAGTCTTTCTCGTTCTCATAGCTCAAGACTACATTTGCTAAGCATAAAAAATTCAACTCCCATTGACAATGATTTAGCATAGCAATCATTAAAAACAATTTGTCAGTAATACATATAATCATCAATTCTCATTGGCTAGATAACATTAGCATGATTTAGGTTCTTGTAGACATCTCATCAAACACATTCCGGACAAGAAATGCACAAATGTCAAGAACATAGTTAATTATTCTAGATCTAGCATTAAACACACCTAAATCATATAGAATCATGGTTTCTCTATCACTAAAATATCATCAATCAACCACAAGTTCCACTACTATTCTACCATTCCCAAGATCAAATGAAGTTTACTCACAAAGACCCCTGAATCTCCAAGGATTGTCACAAATCCCTTGAAATCTTATGACTTTGGTGAGGAAATGAGATGAATGATATGAATAGTGATGCAAACAAACTAAATTTAATCTAAAAATAAAATATGCAAAGATGAGAAGAGATAAAGAACATGAGAAGAGCAAACAATGGAACCAAAAATAGAAGAGACATCAAATGCATTAAAAACTTAAAAGAATCCAAACAAAGTTTGATTACAACTTTTTTAGATCTTAAACCATAAAGAAAACTAAGAACAAAAAGTGTCTTAGGTAGCTTAAGTGTTCTTTTGAGGCTACAAGTTGTATTTATAGTAAATGAGGTGAAAAAGTAAAGCCCTAAACACGGACTGGGAAAATGATCGGATGCATGGTTAGTCATCTGGGTCAATCATTTTTCTGGTTAATATTCGCCTAAAACTAGGTCACTTTGGTCGGTCATTCTTCCATTTTTTGTTATGTATGACTTTTCACAAAGTGATCAACCTACACTTGGACAGAAAAAGGGGCTTAGGTAGGTTATATGTTCTTTGGAGGCTACAAGTTGTATTTATAGTAAAGGAGGTGAAGAAGTAAAGCCCTAAACACGAACTGGGAATGACCAGGTGCATGGTTAGTCATCTAGTCAGTCACTTTTTTTTATCGTTATTCGCCTAAAAATATGTCACTTTGATAGACCATTCTTCCAATTTTTGTTATGTATGATTTTTCACAAAGTGACCGACCTACATTTGGAATATTGGTCTATCACTTTTATCTCTCATTTGTTTCTTCATGATTTTAACTCTAAACTTGTTTTGTATCCAAGCTCCCATGCTCCAAGCTTCTCCTTTGCATCCTTTAAGACCCAAGACCCTACGAAATGCAATAAAAATGCATGAGAATGGAAAGAACCTAAAACTAGACTCAAACTTCTAAAACTAAGGAAATGAACATAGAAATGCAATATATACAAGCAAATCACAATGAAACCACATATTATGTCATATTAAAAATGCATAGAAACAAGAAAACATCAATTTCCCAGGACTTGTTTTGTGTTTGTCCTCAAGCATACGAACAAAACAAAATCCGAAAGAGAAGTTGAAAAGTGGAAACTCAAAACCACAATAGAAAGAAATGTCTTATGCCCAATGTCCTAAAGATAAGTAAAATGGTGCAAAGATCGTCGAAGAATCTAAGTATTTCATCATGATCATCACAAAACCAACTATTAGAGTCTAGGTTCAACATCTACAAACCATTTTTTGTCTATTCCTTTTTACGTTCAATTAAGCTTACACGTGAGTTCTCTACCTATGGACATTATATCTCATCCAATCGGTTTGGTGCTTTTGAAAAGGTTTTTATATGAATAAGTGTTTGAAAGAATTGTTCCACTCAATTTTTGGATGGTTTTTCTCAACAAGTAGTGCAAGAAAATAAGCAATAAAAAGATGGAGCCAACCAATTTATGCTTACAAAGCTTACACTTCCTCTAGTTGTTCCCACCCAATACTTCCTAAAAAACTAAACACAACCTTGAAGTGTTTTCCTTCTGAGTACTAGAAACCATAAAAATTTTCTTCCTTGAACACACTCATTCTTTTCTTTTTGGTGACACTTAGATATTCTTAAAACTCTTTACTTCTTAGCCACTAACTTTTGTTTATTTTTAGAGCCACTATTCTAATCACTTCTTTGATTTTTTTTTCTTTTTAAAACAGGAATGGACTCTCTAGACCTTTCTTTAATTTCTAAGGTTAGAACTTATGCTTTCTTTTAATCTCTAGTGTCTTTTTCTTTTCACTTCTTTCTACTCTTTTCCGGTTTTCCCTTTCTTTTCTTTCTTTTATTCACACACACAAACTAGAATCATATACACACTAAAGAACATCTACTTGGCAAAGTTTAACACTTATCCATTCCCAAGACTTAATCAATTTGAAACTACTAATTTTTTTCCGCTACTAATTTCTAGTTGATGTGTGTCAAGTTTCACCCAAAAACGACATTACTGCTGCAAGTGCACAACGTAGTCGTAGTACTTCAGGTATCGATCCCACAAGGAGGAGAAGTGCACTAAGAGTCTATGGATTTCGAATAAGCTATATGAATAAAAAAACGAAAGAGAACTGAAAGCAAAGAAAATATCAATGAAAGATAAATGTTAGACAAATAGAAGATTGTAGAGAACGTAAACTAACATGCAAGGGATCTCTTTTCAAGTACTATTTAGCTTAGGTATAGAACACTATCCAGAATTATACCCTCTCCACTTTCGAGGTTCGGGGAACTATTGTTTCGCGATTGTTTATAAAAAAAAATCAAAACGAAGCTTTAAAATTTATAAAAGCTCGTTTTCTAACAATCGGACAATCTGCAAGTGCACGTATATGCTATTGTAGTACATATGGGTTGAACCACCAGGAGCGCGTCAAGCTAGAATAGTTTATACCTTGAGAATCCACAATCCCTCCTAATCTAAGCGAATCGAGAAGGTTTGGGGGTCTTTACAATCTACTAAGCAATGCAAAAAAAAATAACATAAACAAGATATAGAAAGCAAGGCAAAAAAGTAAATTAAGCAAAAGAAACAAGCATTAACTTAAATGGCAAAGACAAAAAATTAAAGATAAGTAAAGTGATGGGTCAAGGGTGAGTGTAATTGAAGAGACTAGTAAGACGGTAATAATGGTGTTAGTTCAAGCTATTAAGAGCAATTCTATGACCAAAGACATCTATAGCTTACTTCACTCTCATGGTAGTAAACCATTTCCTATGTGTAGCAATCACTCAACTCTCGCTTATTGTGATTGACATATCAATAAGAATCATTAAGAATAGGTCAATCTAGTCACTAAAAACCCTAGCAATCAACTCTCATTGGCTAAACTAAGTATATCATGAATTAGGTTCTCCTTGGCATTTCATCGAACACCTCTCGGACGTGAAATGCATACATGTCAAGATTCATTCAAGTCAAGCATTAAGGCCTCCTAATCCATTAGAAACTAAAGATAAACTAGCCTTAACACCATCATTACAATCCTATCTAGCCAAATCTCAAACACCCAAAATCCATCTAAAGAGTCTATTCACAAGAACCATCTCTAGGAAACTAAGTTTAACATTCATATATCATCTTATTCACCAATCCCTTAACATTCAATTAAGCTTATGACATGCGGTCTTTACCTATGGGCAAGAAGTCTCAATCCATTCGGCTTGGAAACAAAAGAAGATGGACATCTAAAGAAGTGTTTAAAGGAGGTTTCACTCAATTTTTGATGGTGGTTTTCTCTCAAAAACAAGTAATGCAAATCATATGGCAAAATTAAGTTAGTAGCCGAACAACTTATGCATACAAAGCTATTGCTTCCACTAGGCTACGAATCCCGATTCCCATTAATTACTTACACTACCCGGATGTTTTTCCCTTCTTAAATCTTTAAAGATCAAACCCCATGCTCTTTCTTAGCAAGATTCTCACGATTTTCCATTGAGATCAGTAACTCCCTTTTTCATTTTCCGCATAGCACTAAGAGACTCTTTTATTACTTTACTCAAGCCCTTTGTTCTTCTAGCATTTCTCTTGAGTATTCTCTTTTAATTGGAGCGACTATCACTAAATCAACAACTTTGATTCAATTTTCTCTTTCTTGAAATTTCACTAGTGACTCTCTTTTCAATTATCAAACCTTGAGACTTATGCTAAGAACTCACAAGACCTTGGATCTCTTAAACTCTTTTCTTTAAACATTCTTTCCCTGAAATTTTCTTAATCATTCTTGCAAAATTTCCCATTCAAGAACAATCTTCTCAATACTTTAACACTAGGTACACCAAGAACAAATTCCAAACCCATGAACGAACCGAACAACCACTTCCTAAAATCTAATTAATCTTAAAATGAGGCTAACTCTAAGGAAGCACTAGACCTTGTCGTTCAACTTCATTTTACACGAGTTTTTTTCCCATGTGTGCATTTTCCAAAAGAGGCCTCATATTCAAACAATTAGGAGGGTCTAAAAGGAAAGGTTTTGGGTTTTCAAGGTGGGGTAACTACTCTTAAGATGACAGTAGCCACTTGAGTTAAGGAGAGTGGTAAAATAAGGTCAAAACATAACTCAAGTGTTTAGTGTTTTACCATGGAAGAGTACTTCAAGACCATAAGCAAGAAAAACTAAATTCAATTAGGTTCCACTTTAATAGGATTGGCTTCAAATCCAATATGCTTCACTTTTCACAATGAACTTCAAGAGGCCAATTCCAAGCATAGATTTTTCAAAATTTTAGATGGTTCAAGCATTGTATTACTACTAATGAGGGCATTTAATTGTAAGCATAACTAAGTCTTCTTACAAGGCATGGTTCTTTATGCACAATGCAACCTAAATGCTTCTAACCACCTAACATATTCACATGAATGCATCTATATGATCATTGAAAACCGAGAAATGCAAATGAATTTTTTTCACAAAATTTAGCTATGTATAATGCATATTCACAATGCATGACTCAAGGATGAAAAAGTAAAACAAAATAAATAAAAATGCTCATTAGTACTAAGCCCCTCCCCCGGACTTAAATTTCACTGTCTCGTTGAATTCAAAACCGTGAGAGTGACTTTAAACAAACAAGAAAAACCAAAAATATGCAATGGTATGGACAATGAATTGTAGGAGTACCTTTTGCACTCATATGCATGAGTGTTGAGTGAATGAGATGATTTGACCAAAGGTTTGTAATAAGATCAAAGGTATAAAGTTTCCTTAGTCTTGATTCTTGATTTTAATGGTTCTCCTTTGGTACCTAAGCTTGAAAAAAAGGATGACTTCGAAACAAGATCGTTCCAAAACATAACCATCATTTATCGTGATTGAAAATCCTAAACTTAAAGCATTGAAAATCAAAAGAAAGTATGCACAAAAGGATACTCTTGAGATTTTCTCTCAAGTGCGCTTGTTTAAAGTCTTAAGCTTGACTTTGGGTATGATATTAGGCTTTTGTCAAGGTTGGCCAAGCAGGTTCTTTTGACTTCCATGGTGGGTCATAAAGCTCAATGAAAAGAATCTTCTTCATCAATGCATCAATCCCTTCTTTACCTTTCTCCTTCATCTCCTTGGTAACTATAACTTTTACTTTTGCAAAAGCTTTTGAAAAATCGTTGCACTTTACTCGATAATCAATGAATCCATCAACACATTTTGTTGGAGTTAAAGTCATAGTAGGAAAATGAGTGGAGTTGAGAGGCACTTTCTTTTCATCAAGGTCCTTTACCATACATGGGATTGCACGAGGAGGTGTTTTTTCGGTGAAGAGTCAACGAGCATGATGGGATTCGAGCTTTGAATCACATCCTTAGGCTTCTCTTTCTTGATCTTCTTACATAAGGCCACATTCTCCTTAGTCTTGGCATCACATAAGACATCTTCTTCAACAATCTCACCAATCGAACAAGGTTTCTCGAATTTCTCTAAATCACCGCTCTTGGGAATTGACTTCGGCTCTAGAGGCTTTTCCATTTTCGTTGTGTTTTGAGTAGGTTCACTACCCTCTTGGTCCATTATCACCATCAAATTGTCGATCCTCTTTCTTTTGGTGACTATTTCTTTCAAAACCTTGTTGATTACCGGTTGATCTTGACATTATTCCATAAATGGTATTATAACCATGAGACCTCCCATTTGATCCTTGATCTTCTTGTATTTGAATTTAATGATTTGTTTCTTGAAACATCTAGGAAATGATAGGTTCAATTCATCAATGGGAATGTCGGTGTCAGTTGGCTCTTTCTTCTTCTCCCTTTTTAGGCGTGGAGAAGCTACTACTTTTGTATCTTTCTCTTTTTGATTCGAGTTCACCTTAGGTTCCTTAGAAGTCTCCTCCGCTGGGTTATCCTCTTGAAGTTATTCTTCCATAGGAACCTTGTCAACTTGCTCCTCATCCTCTTTAGGCTTTTCCTTTGGAGTCCTTCGTGGCAATTGCTTTCCACTTCTCAATGTAATGACTTGACACAACTCTTTAGGATTTACTTCAAACTTTTTGGGAAATTTCCCTCCTTTAGATTCCAACACAGAAGCTTCCTCCGCTAGCTTGCATTCCATATCTTTCGTATGAGACACAAGAGATTCATACCTTTCATTTAACTCCTTGAAATATTCATTAGTCTTATGGTTGGTCATCTCAAATTTCTCAATCATTTCTCTTTTGAAATCCTCTTTCCCAACCACAAGCGTCTTTAAGATTGTTTTAATCTCATCTTCCTTGGTTTGAGTTTGTTTGATAGAAGGTTTATCTTCATAAACCCTTCTTGGCGAAGATTCTTGGGAATAATTCCCTTGGTATCCTTCTTGAACAAAATTAACTTCCTCTTGTTGGTCTCTAGGAGCTTCTCTAGTTGAACCTTTCTCTTTTGAATGCATCATCGCTTCTTCACAAACTTTTGCAAGTTTCTTAATCCTAGAATTCATCTCCTCATAGAGTTTATCATCCATTCTAGAGTGGTTCTCAAAGCCATTATCATCATGGTAGCTTCTTGCTAAATTTTCGACTAGCTTCTCACCTTGCTCGGTTGTTAAGCTAGAAAAATTCCCATTACTTTTCGTGTTCATAGCAAGCCTAAATTGACCGCGAACTGCTCGGTGAAAGATTTGTAGAAGGCTACCTTTTGTGAAGCCATGATGTGGGCAACTTCTCACATATCCACTAAATCTCTCTCATGCTTCTCCAAATGTTTCCTCTAATTCTTGTTTGAAAGAGGCAATGTTATTTCTAAACTTGGTAGTCCTCTTGTGAGAGTAGAATCTTTCAAGAAACCGCTTCTTGCATTCATCCCATGTGGTTATTGTAGAGCTTTTAACACTTCTCTCTCATTGAGAAGCTTTATCTTTCAAGGAGAAGGATAAAAGAGATAGCTTTACTAGATCCTCGGGGACTCCTTGTTTAGCGTGAGGGTTTACTAGTTAACCTTAAAATGAGGCTAGCTCTAAAGAAGTATCCTCTTTGTTGTTAAACTTCAACTCACTCGGGTGTTTGCCCTTGTGTGCACTTTCCAAAAGACATTTCACATTTGAATTTATTAGGGGGTTTGAAGGAAAGTTTTACGAGTTTTTCAAGGATGTGGTCACTACTCTAAAGATGAGAGTATTCACTTGAGTTAAGAAGAGTGGTAAAAATGGTTTAAACATAGCTCAAATGTTAGTTTTTTCCATGATTAAGTATGACAAAGCCCAAAAGAAAGATTTTAAAAATTCAATATAGGTTCCACTTAGATACGAATCGGCTCAAGAGATGGTCTACTTCAACATTCTCAAAGACCTTCAAGTGGTTAGCATGAATTTTCTAAAAACTCAAAGTGGTCTATGCAATGTTTTACTTCTAATGAGGGCATTAAATATTAGGCAATCTATGCTATCTACAAGGCAACTCATTTGTTCCTTATGTTATACATAGGCAGTCCTATATGAATCTAACCACTTATGATATTCACAAGAATGAATCTACATGAGATTTTGAATTTTTTTTAAAAATGTTCATTAGTATCTACTCCCTCCCCCGAACTTAAACTTCACTCTCCTCGTGAATCTTAAATCGTGAGAAAGAGTTTTAAAAAAATAAATGCATCTAAATGTATATACAAGAGTTATGGACTTGTACCTTGCACCAATGTTCATGAATGAGTGGAAGAGTTTGGCTTTTGAAAAGGAATGTTTTGGGAGCTTCTTAGTTCTCTTTGAACTTCTTCCTATGTGCTTTCCTTATTGACTTTTGATTTGAATTTATACGTAAAAAATATTTAGGCATGTAAGTATAAAAGAGATCTAAAGAACAAATGATCAACTAACTATAAGTAACCCATAAGAAATTTCAAGCACAAAAGTTAATAATCATTCAGTTTCACTCATTTCTATTTAGGAGAATCATCAATTAAACGTACAAACTCTAGCTCATGTTATCCATACTTTCCAAATCAACTAAGCTGAATCATTTTTTAATTTTTATTCAACTTCAAAAACAATTCCAAATTCATTTACCATGACGGTTGTTACCTAGATGTATGAAAGTTAATTAGAAATTACAAAAAAAAATAGTTTAAACAAATTCACCACAAATTGCTAAATTCTATAACATGAATCCAAGTTCATGCATTAACACTATTCTTAGGCATCCCTAATTATGTGTTCAAATCAAGCTAAAATCATCTAATAAAAAATTCACATTTTAGAAAGCATCTTAAATTGCTAAGTTCAACTCAAAGGATCTATAGACCTCAATTTTTTCCTAAATACACTAACACAACCATAACCAAAAACTAAATTAGAACCATAACTAAACAAAAGAATATTCATGGGATTGCCTTCCAAGTCTGCTTTATTTTAAGTCCCTTAATTCAACTTTTTGAGGTTTCCTTGATGAAGTCTTGGATCACCCGGCTCATATTCATCGTAGAATTACCCCTTGAATTTCTTCATTCATATTTCTTCAAAAGAAATCCTTTTTGGATCATTGATACTGATAGCGCAGGTTTTCACCCGAGATAACACTGCAAGCGTACAGATGTACGTTGTAGTG